>JALIZH010008482.1:0-62252 GCA_030522465.1 Rhipicephalus appendiculatus | reverse complement strand
TGCTCACTACCAACTGATTTCATTCGGAAATTATGTCTTCATGTCGCTTGTTTCTTGTGTCCTGTCGTTTTGCGCTCTGCTCTTATTTTCCGACAATGCACCAATTCGCCCAGCAACGCATTCTATAAAGCCATAGCAAAGCGCTATTTCGGTACAGAGCGACCATACATACTGCGAATTCTGTTAATGACTTTTTCCACATTTCAAAGTTTTGCGCTTCTGTCGGGATTCTAAAATATACTGAAATTCATCTGCCACCCCAATGTTTTCTTCGCAGTGGTGTCAGTAATGCTCAATGCGTGAACGAAATCCACTATTGCAGATTAGGACAACTGTACCAGGTTTAACGATACGCTAACATGAATGTATCTCGTGCAGGGTGTGAATGTCGTTTATTGCATATTTGTGGACTTCTCTAAAGCTTATCATCTTCTTACTAACCAGTTTCCCTGCTTTAAGCTAAGTAAACTAAACATTGACCGCAATATATTAACGTGGATCGAACAGTTTCTAGCTAACCGAACTCAGTTTGTCACCACAAACAATTCACCGGAGTCTTTTGTTACTTCCGGTGTACCTGAGGGCTCAGTTTTGGGCCCTCTTCTCTTTCTTGTTTACATCAATGACCTGCCTAATACTACTCTATTACCAATTAAATTGTTTCATGGTGACTGCATTACTTATACAAATGTTTGCGCTAATACTGGCATTATTAGTCTGCAAGAAGATTTTAATGATGTTTCTTCCTGGTGCATTAGATGGAACATGCGACTAAACCCTAACAAATATAAGGTAGTGCGAGTTTACTGTAACTCTAGTACTTGCTGATGTTTCCGAATACCTAATTAACGATAGTATTTCAGAAAGTGTTTCATGCTACAATTATCCTGGCGCAAAATTTGCTTCTAACCTTTCATGGCACACTGATGTCACCTGCGTAACTAACAATGCCCATCACACTCTTGGCTATCTTCAAAGAAACTTTTTCCAGGGTGCCTTCCACTATAAAACTCATGTTATATAAAATTCTCGTTCGTCCGAAGCTGGCGTATTAAAGCTCTGTATGAGATCCCGGCACTAACACTCTCATTCAAACCTTGGAATTCATCCAAAATCGTAATGCCCGTTTCATCCTCTCATACTATGCACGCACATCTGGTGATTCATCCATGAAAATAGATTTGGGCCTTCCACTTTTTTCTTCACGCAGGAAAGTGTCTCGTCTTGTTCTTTTTCATAAAATTTTCCGCAATCCTCAGCTAAAACAAGACATTCTTTCCAACTTACACTGCATATCAAATAGATGTGACCATCCCCACAAAGGTTCATATACCAAACTCTTTCCCGATTCCTTTATTCCCATTTCCTCGAATGACTGGAACCACCTGGCCACCTTTATTGGCCAACTGACTGACATCGCTGCTTTTAACGCTGCGGTTGAACGCAATGTTTACTCTTAGCAGCCTTTTTTCACTCTTTTTTTCTATTATTGTTTACACCATGACCCACTCCCTTCTGTATCGCCTTCAGGCCTTCAAGGTACTGTCATATATAAAAAATTAATAAATAAAATGCAGCATTTGTCGCCCAAAGTTTGTTCTACAAAATGGAATATTCCAGTGTTGTTGGTGACGATTAGGGCACGGAGTAGCGCATGTTTCCAGTTCAAAGATTCAGATTTCAAGTAGACTGCATTTTTTGAAGGGATTTCAAACAGGCTTTCGATACTGTTGCTCATGATTTGTTGTCGTGTAAATTATCACTTCTCTGTATTCATCTGGCTATAGTCGATTGGATTCGACGGAAGAACACAACATGTTTTGATTAATGGTGTTAGGTCATCTGAAACAACCGTTACTTCAGGCATACCACAGGCATCTATTTTAGGACCTTTGTTATTTCTTATTTATATCACTGATATCGTACAAAGTCTACAGTGCTATGTCAGATTATATGCAGATGACTGCGTTAATAATAGGAGCATAACATACGAACGCGATGTTAATAGCCTACAAACCGATTTAAACACAATCCAAAGCTGGTGTTTCAAATGGTGCATGTCTTTGAAGAGTGCTAAATGTCAACTTATGTATTTCACCAGCAAACGTTTCTCTGTGAGATCGGAATATTATATGGACTACATATCACTTTAACGGGTGTTACATTACAAGTATCGTGGGTTTTATTGTTCAGAAAGTCTGACCTAGACTGGATACGTTGAATTTGTCACCTCAAAAACCTTCCCAGATGCTTAACCGCAGTAGACGCAATTTTCACAAAGCCCCCAAAAGCGTTAAAGAACAACTTTATGATATGAATGTTCGCCCAATACTCGAGTATGGTTTCACAGCATGCGACCCCGACTTAGTAATTAACGTGAGCGTACCCAGAAACACGCAGCCAGGTTTACTACCGGTGATTTCATCTATAAAAGCAGCATTTCATTAATTAAAGACAACCTTGGTTGGAAATCCCTAGCTCAACGCCACCTAACAATCAAATTAGAACTTTGATTCCGAATTTACTCTGATCTCACAGCAATAATTAAAACTTCTACCTTTCCCGCTCACTTCATCTGTGCACGTTGTGAATAAGTGTAAGGTGCATAAAATTCGCTGCCGCACGAATGTGTTTCAATGATCTTGTTTCCCCACATCTCCATGCACTGGAGCAGACTTCCCCCATGCACTGGAACATACTTTCAATTGTAAAACTTTATCGCAGTTCTAATTGTTTTTACGTTCTAACCTCCCGTGAGCTTTAAACTGCCTGTCCTCTCGGCTTTTGTTGTTACTTTTTTTGCGTCATTTGTTTCCTTCGTCTCTATGGTTGTTTCGTTTGTATGCTTTGTCCCTTTTCCATGCTGTATCCAACGGTTTTTAATTAGCTCACATTTTTTTTCATGTTTCTATGTGTGTTTACATATATTTTGTTATGCGACTATTTCTTCTTGAGTTGCCCCCTGAAATAATGCCCTCGTGGCGCTGCAAGTACTTGAATAAATAAATAAATAAATAAATAAATAAATAAATAAATTTCGCTTTATGAACGGGCAGTAACAAAGTCGCTTCTTTTTTGTTTTAGAATTTCTTTAACTGCTGAGAAAACCCTGGTTGATTTAATCTCTCTCTCTCTGTCCACTTTCCGATCCCTATTTGCCCGCCCCAGTGCAGGGTAGCCAACTGGTTCTTCTGCCAGGTTAACCTCCCTGCCCTTTCCTTTTCATGTATTTCTCTCTAGCCCACATGTCCGTTTCGCTCTAAAGATTGATTCATATTGTACGTGTGTAACTTGTCCGGCAACACGTATCCTTAGTGTTTACGCTGAGGTGTCACCGAGCTCTAAGCTGTTGTTCATAATTTCCAAGCTTGATTTATTGAAACATCCAGTAGTTAGATACGTGCCAGTGTACTTGCATGCGTGCAGGAAGGCGTCTTACATTACGGGCATTCATGCAAGCTTTGTACCTAATATTTTTGTAAAATGGTTGCTAATTTCATAGGCTCTGTTGAATTCGTCGTTTAGCTCTTGCCTCGTGTTAAACGTACTGCTTTCTAAAGTATAACAATCGTCGTGAGGGTGAAACAGTCTCTCTCTTTCGAGAAGGAGCAGCAACCACAGCTGCGCTCGCCGTTGAGCGTTGCTCTGCAACAACGACCGATGCGACGGCTACACGTGAACGCCGGCACTCCCCCCGATTCCGCGTATGCGAGCCAGATATATAAACAGCGCTCTGACCCATTTCCTCTCTCTCTCTCTCGCTTCCCGTTCTCTGCTACTCGTACTCCACGACAACCGCTCAAGGTTATCCTGCGGATGGAGGCGTCGGTGGTATAGTGGTTAGCATAGCTGCCTTCCAAGCAGTTGACCCGGGTTCGATTCCCGGCCGACGCAATTTTTTTTTGTTATTGTCTTTTTTTATTATTTTTTTTTTGACGCTCAGCTAAAATGTACAGTACTCATTGCAGGTAGGCGATCTCGCTATTCGATCAAAACACGGAACAAATGAAAGGAGAGAATATGTAAGTCCAGTGCGGGATTCGGCGGCAGGGTTTTGTGAAGTTGTAGTACGCTATAGTTATTATATTCTTTTTAACCTTTGGCCAGCTATTATTGGCTATTTAATTATCCCATTGCAACATCGTGGACAACTGCATTGGAATAAAATCATGAAGTGGTTAGTAGTCGATTTAAAAATTAAAAATGGAATTGGAAACCACTTGTCCGAAAATTTGGAAACAGCGACCGTATTGTCGAAATTGTGACATATAACAAAATAAACAACGAAAATTCCTGTGTGTTTACTAAAAAACTTGCGTTTTTTTAGAAAACGCTTCCCTGTGTCCTTGCATTCTTGCCGCCAAATTCCACGAGGAGAAGATAACATATCAGGGGCGTAGTTAATATTTTATTTTGAAATGGGGGGAGGGGGAGCGGTAGGCGTGTTTATGTATATGTACCCATGTGTAGGCACATGCAGACTGAAATTCCCGGGGGGCGAAGGGGGGCGCGGACTTGAGCGTTCTGAATCGGACAAGCAGTTACACCTATGTAATTTATGTCGTCCTTCAGATCACCCTTGCAAAATCCTTACATCCTCACAAAATGTCGAAACATTTTGGCTTAATGTAAAGAAATTCTTGATCACGGGCTCGTCTTCACTAAGTTAGAAAGTTTACTGAAGACAAGCACGCGTTCAAAGAATTTCTTTACATTAAACGAAAATATTTTGACGTTTTGTATTGAAAACACGTAAAAACCCTAGGCAATGTTTACCACTGAAATGTGCTTAAACAGATACAGGGCATCTGCCAGCCCTGCGTGGAACAGGATGATCCCACCTGCTGAAGGCCTTGGCTATTCGAGAAAAACACCCATTTTAATTATTTATAGCCGGTAAAACACCCCCCCTCCATCAAAATTTCGGGTGCGGGGGGGGGGGGGGCGCCTAGGGTATCCCCCTGGCCACAGGCCTGGCGTGGATCTTAATAATATTGCCACGTGCCTTTCTTATTTTTCTGTACTCGGTTTTCGCCCACAAAGACTGCCCGCATGCTCAGCGCAAACCGCGCCTCATTGTTCTAGAAGCTTCACGATTATTGTAGATCGTTGTGTTAAGATTGCGCGCGAGACGCGAACACTCGAGCTTATTCCAGAGTTTGCGTGACAACCAGTGATAAGGCTAGAATGTTCGACGCGTGAGTTATAAAAGCCGGCGCGTTCCAACGTTGTTCAGTTAATCGACGGCCGACGCTCTGTTCGCCGCTATCAGTGCCAGCGTTTATTGCTGTAATCTCACCTTCAGTTTACCGGCCACAAGTTCGGCCCAAATAAAGTGTTTCCTCTTGGACTACTGCCTACTGCCTTCGTCAACGTCACGACCACGTGACATCTGGTGGAGGTGCTGCTTCGTCCATGCTCCGGACGCCCCCCGCGAAGCACTGACCCAAGCTCAAGCCAGGAAGAAGCTGACGCTAAGGAGAACCCGGAATCTCGAGCTAGCCGCAGGCAGAAGGGACTTCAGCCAGAGTACGGGCTACTCCCCGAGACAACCAGGCAGCCCAAAACCACGACAGCGACCGCAGATACGATGGCAGCCCCTTTACCGCCCACAACGGTCGTCATGCACCAACCCCGAGAGCCGCCGACTTTCCGCGGTTCACCATGCGAGGATCCAGAGAGCTGGCTGGAGGAATACGAGCGGGTCGCCACGTTCAACCACTGGGACTCCGACGAGAAGCTCCGCCGGGCCTACTTTTACCTAGAAGACTCAGCAAGGACCTGGTTTGAGAACCGGGAGTCGGCCCTTCAAACCTGGGATCTCTTCCGCGGCACATTCCTGGACACGTTCAGGAGCATCGCCCGCAAGGAAAGAGCCGCGACATTACTGGAGACGCGGGTGCAACTCCCCGAACGAAAATGTCACCATCTTCGTGGAAGAAATGAAGCGGCTGTTCCGGCACGCTGACCCCGACATGCCTGAGGAGAAGAAGGTCCGTTTGCTCATGCGAGGGGTCAAGCAAGAACTCTTCGCGGGATTGATGAGAAACCCACCGAAGACCGTTCAGGAATTCCTCTCGGAAGCGACTACGATCGAAAAGACGCTAGAAATGCGCACACGGCAATTCGATCGCCGGTCGACGCCAGGCTACGGAGACATTCAATCACTATGCCCAGACGACCTGCGCGAGACTATAAGAGCCGTGGTGCGAGAAGAACTTCGCCGAATGATGCCGCCGTGCCAGCCACAGGTTTCCTCCATCGCACACATCGTCAGAGAGGAAATCCAGCAATCGCTCGGCATCCCTGAGGCAACGCAGCCGCAACCCCAAGCCATGAACTACGCTGCTGCTGTCCGCCGTCCCGTTCCCCCCTCCTCGCCCCCGTCAAGACGCCACTCCTCCGCAGTTCCGCCGCCAGACGCCACCACCGACGTCATACCGCCCACCAGCCGGCCAGCGATACACGCCGAGAAAGACCGACGTTTGGCGTGCACCCGACCACCGCCCACTATGTTATCACTGCGGAGAAGCCGGCCACACGTATCGCCGCTGCCAATACCGTGAGATGGGACTGCGTGGCTTCGCCGTGAACGCACCGCGTCCGCAGCGAGGTGAACGACCACGGGACATCGCCGACTACCTGGCAGGAGCGCAATGGACGCCGCGAAGTCCTTCTCGATCGCCGTCGCCAGGCCGCTACACGTCACCGCACCGCCGGCAGTACTCCGGCCCAAACCGGGGCCGGTCGCCTAGCCCGTATCCGGGAAACTAAGGGCAGCAACCGATGGAGGTGCGGTTGCTGTACGACGAAATGCCGAAGATCCTCCGCGGCCGCCGACGACGACAACGCGACGAAACCTGCAGAACACGACGCGAAGCAGACGAAGCCCTGTTGACGAAACGTCGTGGGCCGACGAGGACGCGACGACGCAACATGGAAGCAGAGAAACATTTCGACGCAGCCGTGATCCGACGCCGCGACCCAACCGCAACGCACGACGACGAACCAGCGACCTCGACGTAATATTCGACGGCCACAACGTCACCGCTCTCGTCGACACTGGAGCCGACTATTCCGTCGTCAGTGGGCCTTTCGCGACGAAGCTGAAGAAAGTGAAGACTGCTTGGCAAGGCCCTGAAATCCGGACCGCTGGGGGTCATATAATAACGCCGGCCGGTGTTTGCACAGCAAAGAGTCACCGTCAATAACCGGACTTATCCCGCCAGCTTTCTAATTCTGCAGCACTGCTCCAGGGATGTGATACTGGGGATGGACTTCCTAAGCAAACACGGCGCCGTCATCGACCTAAGGTCTGAGTCGATAACACTGACTTCAGAAAAAGCGTTGCCGCCCCACACGACGCCGGAGAATCATGCCTTGAATGTAATAGAAGAGCAGGTCACCGTTCCGCCTCTCTCCAGCGTCGTCATTTCCGTCGGCACCGAAATACCCGCTAACCTTGAAGGTGTCGTCGAGGGCGATCAGCACCTGCTTGTGAACCGTCAGATTTGCGTAGCAAGAGGCATCGTCGAGTTGCGCGACGGCAAAGCAAAGGTACTGCTGACAAACTTCAGCCACGAATATAGGCACCTCAACCTTGGTACGACGGTCGCCTACATCGAGAAATTCGTGGACACCAGCAATGCTTTCGCCCTCTTCGATGCTGCCGAACCTGCTTCGGCGAATCGAGGTCCCCAACCCGATTTCGACATCAACCCGAGCCTTACGAAGGCCAAGCAAGATCAGCTCAAAGCCCTACTCATGCAATTCAAGGACTGCTTCTCGGCGTCGTCAAGAATTCGACAGACCCCAATTGCGAAACATCGCATCATAACAGAGGAAAGTGCCCGACCAGTTCGACAGAGCCCGTACCGAGTTTCTACGCGCGAACGTGAGGCCGTGAAAAAACAAGTCGACGAAATGCTACGCGACGACATCATTCAGCCGTCCAAGAGTCCGTGGGCGTCACCCGTGGTGTTAGTGAGGAAGAAGGACGGAACCCTACGCTTCTGCGTCGACTATCGCCGCCTGAACAAAATCACGAAGAAGGACGTGTATCCTCTCCCACGGATAGACGACGCCCTGGACCGACTCCACAACGCGAAGTATTTTTCGTCGATGGACCTCAAAACCGGCTATTGGCAAATCGAAGTCGACGAGAGAGACCGAGAGAAAACTGCTTTTATAACACCAGACGGCCTCTTCGAGTTCAAGGTCATGCCCTTTGGCCTATGCTCGGCACCTGCAACTTTCCAACGTGTCATGGATACAGTACTGGCGGGCTTGAAGTGGCAAACTTGCCTTGTTTACTTGGACGACGTCGTTGTGTTTTCCTCGAACTTCGACGAACACCTCCAGCGCCTCCAATCCGTACTTCAAGCAATCAAGAACTCCGGGCTCACCCTGAAGCCAGAAAAATGCCGCTTCGCGTACGAGGAGCTTCTGTTTTTTGGGTCACGTGATCAGCAAGACTGGAGTGCGCCCAGACCCGCAGAAAACAGCTGCCATCGCCACTTTCCCACCACCCACCGACAAGAAAGCCGTGCGTCGATTTCTCGGCCTGTGCGCCTACTACAGGCGGTTCGTCAAAAACTTTGCCCGCATCGCCGAGCCACTCACTAACCTTACCAGGACTGACGTCGAGTTAAAGTGGGAAACGCCTCAGGAACAAGCATTTCAAGAACTAAAACGACGCCTACAAACGCCTCCGTTACTTGCGCATTTCGACGAACACGCCGAAACAGAAGTGCACACCGACGCAAGCAGCGTGGGACTCGGCGCCGTCCTTGTGCAGAGGACGGACGGACTGGAAAGGGTCATCAGTTATGCTAGCCGGTCGCTATCCAAGGCAGAGGCCAACTATTCCACAATAGAAAAGGAGTGCCTCGCCATCATCTGGGCTACGTCAAAGTTTCGCCCCTACCTCTATGGCAGGCCCTTCAAAGTTGTGAGCGACCACCACGCCTTGTGTTGGCTAGCTAACTTGAAGGACCCATCAGGTCGTCTCGCAAGATGGAGTCTAAGGCTTCAAGAATTCGACGTCACGGTCGTTTACAAGTCCGGCCGAAAACATTCTGACGCTGACTGCTTGTCTCGCGCCCCCGTCGACCCGCCGCCGCAGGACGACCACGAGGATGACTTCTTGGGAACCATAAGTACCGACGACTTCGCCGAACAACAGCGAGCCGACCCGGAACTCAGGGGCCTTATGGAGTACCTCGAAGGCAAGACAGCCATTGTTCCGAAGGCATTCAAGCGAGGACTCGCATCGTTTCTCTTGCGAAACAGCGTTCTCATAAAGAAGAATTTCTCGCCGCTTCGAGCCGACTACCTTCTCGTAGTGCCTTCAGCAATGCGTCCAGAAGTCCTCCAGGCACTACACGACGACCCGACGGCTGGACACCTCCGGACTTTCCCGCACGCTCGCAAGAGTACAGGAAAAGTACTACTGGCCGCGCCTTGCCGCCGACGTCGCCCGCTACGTAAGGACGTGCCGAGACTGTCAGCGACGGAAGACACCGCCCACCAGACCAGCAGGCTTCCTTCAGCCGATCGAGCCTCCTCGGCGACCGTTCCAGCAGATCGGGATGGACCTCCTGGGGCCGTTCCCAACGTCGACTTGCGGAAATAAGTGGATCGTCGTGGCTACCGACTACCTCACCCGCTACGCCGAAACAAAGGCCCTGCCTAAAGGCAGTGCCGCCGAGGTAGCCAAGTTCTTCGTTGAGAACATTGTCCTTCGACACGGCGCCCCCAGAGGTTCTCATCACCGACAGAGGTACGGCGTTTACGGCTGACCTAACTCAGGCGATTTTAGGATACAGCCACACAAGCCACCGCCGGACCACCGCGTACCACCCACAGACCAACGGCCTGACCGAGCGCCTAAATAAGACCATCGCCGACATGCTGGCCATGTACGTCGACGTCGAACACAAGACGTGGGACGCCATCCTACC
The DNA here is from genome assembly GCA_030522465.1 of Rhipicephalus appendiculatus. NCBI lineage: Eukaryota > Metazoa > Arthropoda > Arachnida > Ixodida > Ixodidae > Rhipicephalus > Rhipicephalus appendiculatus. Next base: position 52,290 of record JALIZH010008482.1, on the reverse strand, counting down.
GTACGTGACCTTCGCGTACAACACGGCCGTACAAGAAACGACGCAGATGACGCCGTACAAGTTGGTTTACGGACGGAGCCCAGCAACTACTCTCGACGCCATGTTACCAAACGTAAGCGACGAGGAAAACACCGACGTGACCACCTATCTACAGCGCGCCGAAGAAGCACGACAGCTCGCCCGCCTGCGGATCAAGAATCAGCAGACGACTGACAGCCGCCGCTACAATCTTCGACGACGCTTCGTGGAATACCAGCCCGGCGACCGCGTTTGGGTGTGGACACCGATACGCCGACGTGGACTTTGTGAAAAGCTTCTTCGGCGATACTTCGGGCCATACAAGGTGCTTCGACGTCTCGGTGCTCTGGACTACGAAGTCGTCCCGGACGGCATTACAAACTCTAGCATCGCCGTGCGCGACCTGAAGTCGTCCATGTCGTGCGCCTCAAGCCGTATTTAGCGCGTTAGCGAACCTGAGGACTGCACTTATTGCTTTATTATTGTACTTTCTTTCTTCATTGTTGTGATTTATTGCTGCATGTATTTTTTCCCCTTGTTCTTTTGTAAGCATCGGGACGATGCTTTTTCAGAAAGGGGGGCATTGCCACGTGCCTTTCTTATTTTTCTGTACTCGGTTTTCGCCCACAAAGACTGCCCGCATGCTCAGCGCAAACCGCGCCTCATTGTTCTAGAAGCTTCACGATTATTGTAGATCGTTGTGTTAAGATTGCGCGCGAGACGCGAACACTCGAGCTTATTCCAGAGCTTGCGTGACAACCAGTGATAAGGCTAGAATGTTCGACGCGTGAGTTATAAAAGCCGGCGCGTTCCAACGTTGTTCAGTTAATCGACGGCCGACGCTCTGTTCGCCGCTATCAGTGCCAGCGTTTATTGCTGTAATCTCACCTTCAGTTTACCGGCCACAAGTTCGGCCCAAATAAAGTGTTTCCTCTTGGACTACTGCCTACTGCCTTCGTCAACGTCACGACCACGTGACAATATCTGGGGTTGTACGTCCCAAAACCGCGATATAGTTATGAGAGGCGCCGTATGGAAGGGCTCCGGGAAATTTGACCATCTGGTGTTTTTTTTTTTTTTACGTGCACTCAACGCCTCCATAGAAGCGACCGCCGCGGCCGGGATCGAACCCGCGACCTTCGGGTCAGCATCCGAGCACCGTAGCCACTGTTCCACCGCGGCGGACCTGGCGTGGATCTTCACAGCAAACAGGCCGTTTTTGTATAAGCATCCCAGAGGACGCTGCTGCTATCCTAGAATTCGGACTGTGAATATTGCTGCGTCACTTAGCAAGCGTTCTCTAATTATATTTTTAAATGGGAAAACACATTCAAAAGTAGATTTTCTTTCAGAACACCATTTTTTGTTTTTGCAGCTTGGATTTACAGCATTTTTTCCAACTCATGCCCTTGAATTTCCATACCAAAACCAAATTGCATTGGTTCTGAAGTGGTTTTCTTACACCGAAAGGTGCTTTCAGATCACAGCAGCCGGTTTTGTCTGCCACCGCCGCCGATCACAGTTGTCTGCCGCCGCCGCTGACCATAACCTCTATCGTGGGAAATAAGATGAAAAAGTTAATAGAAAAAAATATCCAAGATAGAACAGGAGTCGAACGTGGGCCCTCTGCGTGACAATCCGGTATTCTACCACAGAGCCATGCCGGTGCTTGAAGCTCCTGCGCAAAAAGACCCCATACAAGTTTCATGTTGGGAAGTTAGCGCAACAAAATTTGTAGTATAGCGTTGTAGAAGGCTAAAGTAACAACCAGGTGCCCCACAAAGGGAATTGTGCAACGAGTGAGTCCTTCGATTCTGTCAACCCATCACGAAAGGCTCAGGCGTAGTTCTTCGTCGTCATCAGTGACAGTATCAACAAAAATTGCACATAATGCGTTACAGCTGTGCAGCGGGCACCACGATTCTCCGCAGAATGACGAAAAAATGGCATAGCGGGTGCTTCCCTTGCTCACAAAAAATTATGATGACTTATGGCGTAGTGGGTACCTCGCAAGTGTACTTTCGATGTACCCACTCGCAAGTACACTTGCCAAGGAAGCTCATAAGGCCCCCCAGGATTCGCTTCCTACCGACCGCAATAAAGTTCTTTCTCTCTCTCTGTCGTGTTAGCATATGTAATACAGCGTGGTATTAAAGTAAAATAACGACCGGGCGTCACAGAATGCGAATAACATAACTAGTGGGTCGTTTAAAGCTTCAAGCCTATTACGAAATGCTCAGCCATAATTATTCATCGTCATCACCCATCGCCTCAACAAAGTACACATAATCTGTTACAGATAGACGTGTAGCGGATACCTCGCTTCTACGCATAACGACAAATTATGGCATAGTGGGTGGTTCCCAACTTCACTAAAATATGATTTATGGTGAAGTGGGTACCTTGCAGGCGTACTTGTATTAGTACCCCCCAAGAGAGTTTACAACGAGCTCTTGAACTGGCGCTCTTTCAGCTTTCACTGTGATTGTGCTGCGCTTTCCGCTCAGGCCTGGCATTTTTTTTCCTGTATGTAAGTACCATTTTTAACGTTACTTTTATTTCATGCTAACAGTAACATGAACAAGTATTTTTGTACTTAGTTGTAGAATTGTAATTATCTAAAGATCTCTCAAACGGCCACGAAAAGGACACATTTTTTTGAGCCAGATGCTCGAAAAATGTGTCTTGTTTTATTCAAAACAAGATATTGTTCAATGTGATGTTACGCAAGCGTTCATAACACTTCTTGAATGCGTGTTTTGAGATAAAAATTTATACACTCACTTCTCACACATGCCAATGTGAAACGAACTAGGGTAAACAAATTGAGCAATATTTTTTTAATTGACAGCTCATTTTACGAATAAATTTCGTCTAAATAGGGCATTTTCTCAATTCGCCACCTTTTCGACGTACATTCTTTAATATTTATCGCGTTACATTTATCCTAATTCATTGGATACGAGCTCGCATACATAGCTACAAAATACCAAAGCTTCACTTCATTCAGCTCGCCAGGCTGGCCTTTCTGACACATCTTATGATGCAAGGTAATAAAGTAAAGAATTTTTGGTACTTTTTATACTTCGGTAAGTGAAATAAGACATGCTTACTCAATGGCGAAAGTGTCATTAATCCTGGTTCTGACTTCATTGTTTGTGTGTGTGTGGACACCACCTTAGTGGCAAAGCAAAATATAGACAACGTTCAAGAGAGTCTAGATCGTTAGTTTTTCGAATTAACAAAGCACGTTGTGGGGGGTAGTTAATGATACAATCTTACTTTAAAATACTGTAGCGCAACATTAGACGAGGAGAAGTCAGAGAAGTACATGATAGGACGAGCGCTGACGCACTGACATCAACGGGTACAAGTCCTTTCCTGAGAGAGAAGGCGATGAACCTCGCTCGGCAGTTGGTGAACGCGATTGCGCTCACGATCTTCAAAATATCAGGCTGGGCTGTCGAAACACAAAGCAAAGGGTCCACGGTAGGAGAAAGTTCACTTAACAAAATTGGCGATACATTCTTAAAAATATTGTAGCGCTACATTACCATGAGCGCAATCGCATTCACCACCTGCCTAGCGAGGTCCACCGCCTTCTGCCGTAGGAAAGGGCTTGTAACCTTTGAAGTGAGTGCGTCAGCGCCCGTCCTGTCATGTACTTCTTTATCGTGTCCTCGTCTAATGTAGCGCTACAATATTTTTAAGTAAGTATTTTTGTGAAGTTGCGCACTCTTGGGCAAGGGGCGTAGTCAGAATTTTTTTTTCCGCAAGGGGGGGGGGGGGGGCTATTCCAACCACCCTCAATGTACGTTAGTGCGATCGTTTGTAGAGCGCGTGTATATAACATTACAAAATTTAAAAGAACGTTCGCTGCAGCCGTGTCTTCTCAACGCTAGTGTCTTGGATTCAAAAGGCATGACCGCCATGAAACACAGTAGTTAGTCACTGCTCGTGTGAAACGCATGGATGGAAATCGATGGGACAAGCAGGCAGAAGTCTTTACACTTGTCACCTGTTCTTTGTGGGTACACGTTAAGCTAAGGCTGGACAAGATATAATGAGAGCAGCATTTTCGGCTAGCTGGTGATCCATGACTTCAAGGTAGTTGCGCGACGAAAACACGGACAAAAGAAGACAAGTACAAACACCGCGCAAACTTTCAACTGAATTTATTGTGCCACTGAATCTGCTTAAATATTGCCACAATATACATTACGCATGCGCGTGATATGGTATTATGGAACGCCAACTTTGGGAGGATTATGGGCACGAGAGATCAGCGCAGGAATAATTGGTCTCAACTCTAAAAATGAGACGGAAACATTTTGACGGAAACCCTTAATTGTTAAAATTGAGCTTCATCGCTGAGAAATTAAACGGACGGGCAGAAAATCATGCACTCGGTAAACTAAACTGGGTTATCCGAACATGGCACAGGGAAAAGGAAAACGTGCACAAAAGGCCAATTCTCAGACAGCTATGGGCGTATTTCATAACCATTTTCAGTTGTACATGAATGACGAGTCATGGAATGGTGTATCTTTTTTCTCGGGGTGTGCGAATAGTGAAATCGAATAGTGCCGAACAGTGACGTTGAATCGAATATCGAATCGATTATCGAACCGAATATCGAATACAAAATATATTATTAAAAAAATGAAAGACGGAAAAAAGAATGAAATCTGCTCATGTACTTGAGGACATAACGCGGTGAGTGAACGCTACGGAAAGACCACAAGTTGTCATGCAGAAACACAAGCGGTACAAACTGCGTTTTATAATATTTCTACACGTAAAAGTACTTAGCGCAGTTAAAACACCGAAATGGGGTGAAGTGAATAACTCTTAATAACCAGAACAATGTAACGAAAGGTACACATGGTGCACCTGCACTGAATACTTGATGAATGTAAATACCGTCGCATATGCACAGTGGCATTGTGCTTTTGTGTGATAAATAAAATATTTTTATGGTGCGCATAGCATTGCATTCCCTTTAAGAAACACATCGTATGAGTACCATGATATATCTGCAGAAATTCACATATGGCTAAGTGGATGCATACTTATGCATAGAACTCGACCCAGTCGAAAAATCCGTCAGGGCATTCCTGACTGACAGCCAGGAATCCCTGCACGTCGGTCAGGAATCTTTGACTGAGTCACAATTAGAGGACCTTTGCAGTCAGGATCACTCAGGGATCCTTGCCCGTGGTCGTGCAGCACAGTCAACGATGGCTGACGGTTGCCTCTCGTCACGGGCAGGGGTGGCTGCCCGGGGTAATGCAGTCCGGTCAGGTTGGCTGGCCGTAGCCTTTGCCACGGTCAGGATCGCTGCCCGTGGTCATGAGCTCGGTCAAGGAGGGCTGACTGTGGCTTCGCCTGGCTTAACTGTCTGCCCGTACGGCAGATGAAACTGCCCAGCAGCTCAAGCAGGAGGTGCAGCTAGCTGTCACGGTCACGCAATAAGCTCCAGCAGCGTCGACACGCCGCCAAAATTTATCCGATGAGTTTTAAAGACCAACTATAGTGTAAATAACAATCAGATCTTTGTTATACGTTGGCAGTGGCGCGATGCACAATATGCCGTGTCGATCCGTAGCGCGCATGCAGGCTTCGTGCCGATCGACTACGACGATCGAGAAACTGCGATCGTGCGTTTTTGTAACTCAAACTGCCTCAACTGCATCCCGTTCGACGTGCCGCATCAGCCGAAGAGCCAAAACATAGTGAAACGCCGACGCATCCTAACTTTACCTACGATTGCGCTCGTAGTTGATATTTTCTCGCGATAAGAACGAATCTATGTTTTCTTCCGAAGTTGAAATGCGTCGAAGCAGCAACAGCTCCCGCGAATGTTTGGCCGAGAGCAGTGAATCGAGCTCGTGGCATGCCGCTACCGGGGGCACCTGAAGAACGAAGGTAAATTTCTAAATAGTATCGTTTCTACAGCGAGTTGAAGTGAACCACCCTGCACGGCGTGCATTACAACGTGTTTCACAAATGCCAGATGCGGAGCTTACGCCGCTTACGCGACCATCATACGTTTTTATTCACCATTCACGCGCTTCTTACGAGCACCAATCATCCTAAGCTGGCTCTGTTAGAGCTTCTAGGCGCCTCGGAAAACCCTTTTACAGCTGGCTAACCTTCCTGTCCTTCCGCTTGCTTCCCTTCCTCCTCCTTTTACAGAATTTACAACCTGCGTTGTCAAAAAAAAAAAATACAATTTCTGAGACTATTTCTAACCAGAAATATATGGCCTCCGTGATTGAAACCAAAAAAAATATATATAGCCTCTGTGATGCACACTATTCTTGCGCTCCGCCGCAAGAATAGTGTGTGTAAATGTTTTTCAGACTATATGTGCGCATGTATCTATTACGTTTATTTTTGTAAAGGCCGCTGCATTGTTTTTTAATGCCCGCTAGTGGTAGATAATTACAGCGGGCGAAGCCGACAAATCCAACCGAAGACAATCCAATCCGCTGCAATCTGTAATGCCGTTGCAAGCTGCTCTCTGTGTCACGCTGCTGGGTCGCTGGATTTCGTCGTTTGTTCTTCGAAATGCTGTCACTATATCGAAAACATGCCGTAATTTGCGCTCAGCAGTGACGCAAGAACACTTTGAGCCGAAATTGACTCATCGCAAGCGAATAAGAGTAACGTCGGATGTCTACATTGCTGGACTCTCGGTAACTCTTTGTTGTGTGGTGTGTGTGTGTGTGTGTGACACCGTCGAACGTCGACGCTGTGGTGTTGAAGGTTGTCCCGTGTTCGTGTTCTCGTGTGCGCTTGGATACATCGAGAAGCCTTCATGCAACGATGCTTGGTTCTCAGTGCGCGCTCGTTGGACACTTCCACGTGAGGTAAGTCCACTCTTACTATGTCGTTGGCATAGCGCCGTGTGTAAGTCATCTGTTCATAGCGAGCGTCGCAAGCTATAATGTTTTTCCAGCGGTCTATGAGATAGTGATGAAGGGATAAAATGACGCGGGGGGCATTTGGAAAAGCGGTTTGGGACCACTTTATGCTGGTATCACTCAGTATATTAACACCGTCGTGTCGTAGCGGCTGTGTGTAAACCTCATGACGCCGGCCTTGGAGACAGCCCAGCGGCATCGCCGGCTTGTTTTATTTAGGGGTGGCGGGGGTTGGATGTATGGGGGGGGGGGGGGGGATACGCCTAAATTTTCGATCGTGATCACCAATCGGCGTGGCTATGCGGTCAACGATACGCCAAACAATTCAGGTTCATTGAGGCGAGCTCGAGCGCGCCAAGCCTAATTCGACTAGTTTGCTTAGTTAAAGTCATCTTAGTGCAGAAGCTGACCACCAACCTCAAATCTCGACTGAAATTTACCGCATCGAGCCTACACGATGGTCTAGTAGTTACGGCGCTCGACTGCTGACCCGCAGGTCGCGGGTTTGAATCCCGACCACGAAGGCCGCATTTCGATTGAGGCGAAATCCTAGAGGCTCGTGCGCTCGTATTTAGGTTCACATTAGAGAACCCCCCTGCGGTCGGAATTTTCGGAGCCCTCCATACGGCGTCTCTCATAATCATATCGTGGTTTTGGGACGTTAAACCCCATCATCTAACTAATTTACCGCATCGAGAACAGTCGTAAAGTCTGCTCAGCATCACTCAGTTCAAATTGTTAAGACCAGTCTGGACTGTCATCGAAAGTACGCTTATGATACTCGTATAACTTATTGTTGAGTTGCTTTCACTGTGTATACAGTGAATGTGCCTTCATTTGCGACAGTATTCCATGAATGCACAGTGCCCGGTTCCGGTATGAGTGCGTAGTGTATCTAACACGCACTGGATGCTTGTGCTTACAAACGCGTGTGCGGTAGCAGTTGCTCAGTACGCGGGTTGTTTACTTGCTTGTTGTTACGCAGTTGTTTATTGTTGCCTCAAAAAAAAAAAAGATTAGTCACTCCACCTGTGACACAGCAAGTTGCTTCGATGAAAATACTGCATCAGGTGGCCCCCGAAAATTACGCAACATAAAAAGGGAATGTAGTCATTGACGACTGACTTGCAAAGTTGTTTTTCATGAAAGCTACATGATTGTGTTGATACTTCTGCAGAGTTGGTTTTGCTAATCTGTTATTTTTATTTTACTGAAGGGTTTGTTGCTGCTGTCACTCTAGATCTGGGATGGCTGCGATAGGTTTGTATATCAAATACTGTTGTCTTCAAAGTGAGAGTTCTCATTTTTGGTATTGTTGATCTGCGTGTAGCAATATGCAAGATAGCATAAAAGCCCAATCAAGCTCTATGTGAGTAATGTAGTGTTAGCATTCAACTGTAATGCAGAAGTAAAAATTGTACACAGATAAAAATGACTCAGAAATGCTACTAAATGCAAAAGCTTTCAGACGAGAGACAGCAACAGTCGCGGACAGACCTCAATGTAATAAAGCCAGGTGTTACATTGGGCTATTTGGTAATCTGTCTTCAACATCCAGCATCGAGCAGACAAAGAACAAGTAAAGGGACAAAGTCAAGCACTCACTTCCAACTGCGCAATTTAAAAAAAAAGGTATATATGTTGGCATTCTACTTAATGTGAACACATGCAAACAGTGACAAAACAAGCGTCAACAAGTTCAGCAAAAAAACATTGGACGTGACATTTGTTCGTGTTGTGCATTTGTTTAGCATGCATTCAGTCATGCCCGGTAAGCTTTTTCTGTATAACTTCTTACGCGACTGTTTGCGTTCTCACGTGATGTAGTATGCCGACATACGTGCATGGGCATTTTTCAGTAACTCCTCAGTTGGAAGTCAGTGCTTGTATTTGCTCCTGTTCTTGTCCTTTGCTTTGCGCTGGTTGTTGAAGCACCATTTAATGCTCACTAGTGGTTGTTGCCATCTCTCATCTATAAGTTCTTGCATTTATTATGATTGAGTGTGGAGGACCAACTAGCTGGAACCATTGTTGAAATAAAATTGACTTAAGTTTGCTTCTAGTAGCTTTACAAAAAGCATCAGTTCAGCTGTTACACATTTAATGAAACATCTGCAGATGTGTTTTGAAACATCACAGTTCTGGCTAACATCAGCGGATAGAACTACCACTATAATTTCTTGCATTAAGGGTAGCAAGATTGCACATGCCATGTCTCATTTGTCACACTAATTGTTCTGTTCTGCTGCATAATAGTATTTGCTTTAGATTTGATTGATAAGCTTACCAACCTAGCGTGGTGCATGGATGCTGGCATTAACTGGTAGCTAATCTCGAAAGATCGAATACTACAGTGTGGTGTTTGGTTGGAGGACTATACCACCATGTGCTTAGATCGAGTCCTGTGTGAGGAAGGCACAGCAGGAAAAATGCAGTCACCTTGCGCAATGCGACATTAACAAAAGGACCACGGAATATTCTCTCGTTTGGTAAAAATTCATCATGGAAAAATTTGGCTTTTGTTATATACTTGTGAATTTCCTGGGCTCGTCTATCATCATGCATGATACAATTCGTCTTAGGAACATGTAATGACCTTTGCATTGACAAGGTTGTAAACAGTTACAGTTGAGCAAGAACTACTGGAAGCAGTCGGAATTTGCTGCTGACACCCATTGTTCCACTCTGGGCAGTTGCAGTGATGTGATTGCTGCGCCAATTGCGCCAAACTGCGCCAAGAGGTGGAACCTGCTACATCCTGGTACATTTCGGCAGAAATCGCATAATTTGCGCCAAGCGTGCGCCAAGACATTACTTTTGCAGTCCTTCGGAGAAAAGAAAATTATGGCAGGCGCTCGAATTACATAAGTTACCATCTTAATTTTAGTGGCCATTGAAGCAGACAGTTGAGAGCTGTGTAGTTATAAGAAATCTCCCAGGGCCACCAGCTGCGTACTCCACACAGAATGTTATTCGTTGGGCTAATGGTGATGAGCTGTAACTTGCACTTGCCGCCAGTTGCGACCATTTTGCTCAGCTGCAAAGCCATGCACACAGTGTCTCGTAAATTGTGACTTCTGCACCGAAGCACGTGCCCTGCCGTAAACTTTAGCTTAGTGCTAACAGATGGAGGCTCGCGAAATATTGTAAGCTGGCAGCTTGTACGAGAGCTGGATGTACTGACACAAACAGCGACGCCAAGGAGGGTGAAGTGGAAGCTAAAGTTGCCACGTATAGAGTATAAATATTTGTCTTAATAAAGAATGCAGGTTCACATACGCAAGATTTATTTCAGCGCCCCATTACATGTCTAGATTCTATTCAATCATAAAATATACATATTCAGTTCACCGGCCAGGAAGGGGGGAGGGGGTAGTTGGCACCAAGGAGTGCCAACTACTCATACTATGAAATTACATCGTCAGATCAGGTAAAAAGTCTGAATGTTATGGAACCAGAAAAAAAATCGAATAATCTGTACAACCACAAGTTTTTGTGAGATGGCAGTCTATTATATGATTGCATAAATTACAGTAAGCATTACATTTTGTAATAGGAATTTCTAGCTAGGTTACTTTATAAAAAAGATGGAGTGCTACTTGTGCTGACCTCCGAAAGATTCCATACGGGGCACTCAAGTTTTAATACCACATAACGGCCAGCATTTATCAGCGATTTCAGCTGCTACAGTGGCATGTTGGGAAACCACGTTGTGGCGCGCTATCTCGTTGCATCGGTGCTGCTTCTCGACTCCGCAAAAATTCCATTTAGAGCAAGCCTTCATCATCAGAAAATTTCGTTGAGCGCACCGTTGTAATTGTAGCACAATTTGTCAATCATTTATTATACATTCCATGTTATAAACCACCAATGAACCAAAATTCTTACGATTCTGTCTATAAAGTGCGACAGCATGTACTTCGCCACACTGCTCAAGCGTCTAGGTTGTGTCGACAAGCACAGACGTCAACACAATATACTTCTTTTTTTAATAACAAAAAGAATATGCATGGAAAGCTTCTGCTGTCTGTAGCGTATCGGGAGGAAATATTGGGCGGCCTATGTGTCACGGATATATAGAAGTTTAGGGCTGTCCGCAGGAAACCGAAGAGTAGCGAGTTAATTCCACCTTTTGGGAAACTATGCATACACCACTACATGCATGCGTACATATGTTTATTTGTTAAATGTGGTAAAACTGCTCCCGCTTAGCTACTTTTGTGCTCCAAAATGTATGGGAGGCAACTGCTCCAAAAGACTGATCTGGTGCTCCAGAACGAGGTTTCAGCTGCTCCAAAAGCTGCGCTGAATCGGCTTCGGCCGATCACATCACTGCAGTTGTGCAACATCATAACTGCACCCATATCTCTACTTTATTTTAGCTTGCACAAATAGGAAAGCAATTGTACTGGTATGCACATTCCAAGAAAAGTGAAACTGAAAACACAAATAATGTTTTTGTGAATAGAGTTCCAGTTGATAAAAGTTATCTTTGTCTGTGCAGTCTCCTGGAGCCAAGGTTTGCTGGGCTAAACCATGGGCCTAAAGAACTGCAACCACAGATTGCTGGTGTTCATTCCTATCATTGCAAAGTGGGCCAGCCCCAGCCAGCAGGGGTTCTGCAAAGTTCACTCATCAAAGTCTGGACCGACCTGCAGCACCAGCACTGAAAATTTCTTCTTTAACATGAAGGTAGCGTACCCTCTATTCACTCAACAAGAATCCCCAAAGATCACCATGTCTATGGTGCTGTCCACATCCATTATTGCTATCATCATCACGTTGTGCATGATCCATTGCAGAATATAATTTAGTCTGTCATGTGGATTCACTATAAATGTACTATCCGCGTCAAACGAAACCTGAACAGCGGCAAGCATTCGCAGTGGTATAGTGCGTGCCATCCATTTATTACCGTGGACAGGCGCACGCATGTATGCCCGCCCTGTCCACGGTGACAACTGGACGGCACGCACTATACCACTGCGAATGCTTGCCTCTGTTCGGGTTTCATTTGACGCGGATAGTACATGCTCATGCCCTCTTTTTTTTGGTTTCTGTAAACGTTGAGACTTGACTGCCTTCTTTTTTTTTGGTTTCAGTGAATGTGGATGCTTGACTTATTTTGATGCCAATTCATTGTCAGACCAGCATGCAATAAGCGATGCCATTCGTTGTTAGGGGAATTTTGGGCATGTAAGCGATGCTATTGTTATATTTCACCTCTGTTTATCACAGCGTATATATGTTATATACAAATAGCGTACTAACAAAACGAGCTGAAAACCATGTGCTGCCAATGCACATTTTTTTAAGCAGAGGGCCAGAAACAACTCCAAGGTCCAAAAATCGTTGCCCATGGCCAAGTTTGTGTCACTGCGCGTACGAGGGGGATTGGTCAGAAGGAAAGAGGCGCGGGAATTGTTTTTCAAAATGAAGAGTCTGGGCGGCGTGCCGCGCTGTAATATTTGGAAAATGATATCGCCGTGGTCTACTGTAGGAATTGGCAAGCTTGTTTGGGGGGTGCAAAAAAAAATGTATGAGCCTGTTTACTGGCTCTTTAAGCAGCCACTTCCCGCTTCTTGATTTCACGAAAGAATAAAACTTTGAAGTTACTGATTTTCTTGTATATCAAGCCCATATGACTGAATAGCGTGAAATCACAATTTGTTTTCAAAGAAAAATTTTTTTTAACACAAGAAAAATCAACAAGTATCGCCGGGTGACGACAACCATTTTCCAAAGAGATAGTTTTTGTATATTCGCGACCATACTAACAGCAACTTACGCATTCTTAAAAATTCTCTAGAAACGTGGCATTTTTTAAACTTAGTTGATTTCGGGACGCAGTTGCTGCTCCTGTGAACGTCATAGCTTGTTCATACTTACAATATGGATAGGCCTTTTTGTGAATAATGAGCAAATGCATTTGTATGTGTATTTGTCTAGTATTTCTTAAAGTAATGCATTTCTTTGCTCAAAACATAAAAAAGCTGTTGGTCGAAAAATATATATATAATAAAAAAAAACTCTCAATCTTGTTCAAAATCATATGGAGTGATCTCAGAGGACTGCAGAATTAAATTCTGGAAAAACATGTTGCATCATTTTTATCAGAACAAAATTACAAATTTTCAAACATCGTGTTTTCAGAGCGGTTCACTGCCTTATAAAGTACATCTATTGTTACAAGAAAATACCATAACCCGCTTTTTTTTTCTTTTCTGATGCTTGCAAAATAACATTGAGACATTTTCAGTATTTTCGGTGAGTGGAAGGTGTCCTGTAAAGAAACTGCCCGTTTGAATAACTGCATTTGAGCATGCGACTTCACTTCTGTGTTCGATATCCCTCAGTCGAAAGGCAGCCTCTCCAGTCATGCCCTCCTTTTCTGTCACCTGCTTGGCTGCCAGGGAATTTATATTTGGATGCAAATTAATGCATTCTTTCGAGCCGTCTCTTTTATGTCGTGCTGAGCCAGACGTGAAAGTCTTGTATAAAAAGCAAGGTCTCTTCAGGAAAGGAAACGAACTTCTAGAAAACAGTTCCCAGGAGTTTTGGTTTTGTTGGCCCACAATTGTATATTTTAAAACCCTATACGATCAACAGAGTTAAAGCGTGTCGATTACGTGAAGCTCGGTGGCAGTAGTTTTCGCGATGGACAAAACACATTCTGTTTTCATTGCTCTGGTCTGCATTGGCAAACATGCCATGATTGAATGCTTTCCACAGGGGTATGAGTTTTCACCACTACTTTTATCACCGGAAGCACTCGATCTCATTGGCAGGTTCATGGATCAGCTCAAGGTTCTTCGGCATGCCTTGCATTTGTGCGATCACTTTAATAGGCGACTGTATTGAACCACTCTGCATTGCATCCGCCCGCGCAACACACGCTACTCTATTTACACTAAGGCACGGTCCACTCGATCCGCCACACGATCCGTACGGTGTGCGTCTAGAGAGTGGGTCGGACAGTGATGGGCGACGTAAAATGTATCGTGTAACCTAGGCAATCTACATCCCAACAATCTGTGCTGCAAATTGGTAATGCCGGAGAAAATATGCATGGCGATGGTCCTCAGGTTGCGTGCTCGCCGGTCGGCACTGTTGCTGTTTGAGATTTCTTTATTTCTAATACACAGTGTCAGAAAGCAAGACTCAGCTCACGGCTTTTCGTGAAGCTTTGTTGGCTTTATATAAGTATTCCATTGAAAAAATAATAAATGCCGAGGGATTAATGGTGCACTGCCTGTCTACGAGTACAGCATTGATGTTGCAAACTACCCAAATGCAGTTCATTCAAACGGTTGTTTTCTTTGTAGAAAACTTTACAATGACCGAAAATTCCTCATTATTGCTATTTCGTAAGCCTCAGAAAAGAAAAGGCAGGCTATTGTATTTTCTTGTAACAAGAGATGTACTGACACAATAGCGACAACATTCTGAAAACACAGTGTTTGAAAATTTGTAATTTTGTTCCTATAAAAATGATGCAGTGTGTTTTTCCAGAATACCATACTGCAGTCCAGATCAATCCGAATAATTTTGAACAAGATTGAGAGGGTTCTTTTTTTTACTCTAAATTTTTATTCACCAACAGTATTGTTCTTTTATGTTTTAAACAATGAAATTCATTACATTAAAAATACTAGACTAATACAAATGGACGTGCTGATAAATTACATGAAGGCCTATCCGTGTAGTAAATATGAACATACTAAGGCATTACTGAAGTTTGCTAGGCGTTCATAGAAAACATGTTCAGCCGTTCATAGGGCTGTCAGCGATCATTCTGGCACACTTGTCAGCGGATGTCGTCTCGCCTTCATTTATTCTTGATGCTTACCCGCGAAGGTGTGGCCGCAATCGTGCAAATGTCGCAATCATTAATCAACCGAACGCTGCACTTTCAGAAAATATGGAAGACCTTTCACGGCGCAATATAGCGTTGGCAAGTTCAGTGGCACACTTCATTTTTATGGCACAAAATGTTATCATGGTGCGAAGGCTATGCACTAACTCTTACATAAGCACTAACCGCATAAAGCGAACCATGGCAGCTTAAGCAGTCAGAAAATCAGAAAATGCAGACTCGGCGAGGTATTCATTGCAGTTACCTTTTTTACCATTAGTACATTTAAAGCGGGTATGTATCTAAAACGTTTGACTTATGCATAGTCTATGCGAAGCATGTGCGGCCCAGAAGTAGGCTGAGCCAAGAAACCGCAAAGGCGTCTCCATCACCTTGGCAACTGCAGCCTGTCCTGACCTCGAGAACCTATGTCACGCTGCTGGCACAAAGTTCTCTTTTAGTCTGCTCTTGCTGCTCTCTCCCGGGCTAGAATTCCATTTTTATGAAGCATGCTCGCCACCTTAGTGGTGGGGGGAGAGGGATATTTTGGCAGCTGCGTTAAACTCGGTCTTTCACCCTAGGGTACTGAACAGTAAGTGGTATATGCATAAACCTGCAAGTTTCATTGGAGGGTAAGCGGTAGTCGGAAGAGAGTGCATTACATCTGGTCCTGCACTGTAAGCGGTTATGTTACAAGTGATCTGTGCTGTATATCTTAAAGCAGTGTAGTTATAAATGTTCAGTAATTGTTTATCCATTGCATTCAGCAAGATGAAAGTGGTCATTATAGGCTACTTTTGTGCAGTCGCACATGGTAATTCGGGCAGCACCTTGATCTCAGAAGCACTAAAAATCAGGTCATGATTGTTTCAAATCTAGGACGGGAATGCACACGAACAAACGCTAACATTCAACTGAGCTTTTTTGTGAAACGAATGATATATATATATATATATATATATATATATATATATATATATATATATATATATATATATATATATATATATATATATAGAGAGAGAGAGAGAGAGAGAGGCAGTGTTTACAGTGACTAATAGAAAAGACAGGCACGTGCAAAATGAAGCGAAAACAGAATAAGCAAGCTCGTGTTGGAACATGGCGAGTGCAAAAACAGGAGGGGTCATCGAATGCACGATCCCACACCTTCAAAAACGCAAACTCTTTATCATACAGTGAAATGGACGGCTTGATCACGCCGGAGCATGCCTCCTGCCTCATCTGAGCCACCTTTACAATAATGTGGGTCCGATCATCTTTGTGCCGGTACAAAACCGATGCGTTATCGAACTCAGGACGGCAACCGCACTGATCACAATGAAGAGCCAGGAAACCATCCCTCTTATTTTGGACGTTATTTGCCTGCTCAAGAAGCCGTTTGTTGAAGTGCCTGCCAGTCTGTCTGGCGTAGCAGGCACTACACTACAGAGGAATTCTGTAAACAATCCCGCAAACACATTCCATGAACTGGTTATGATTCTTCATCTTACGTTTAACTACTCGTCTCGCAACAGGGCTGCTCTTCTGCAAGAGTGAGACCAGCTTGTGCGGAGCCGAAAAAGCAACATGCACACCCATGTGCCGACCGATCTTCAGTCTATGTGGTAAATGGCGTTTGAGCGGGATGGCCGCGACATTCTTGCGCCTTACCATACTCTCTTGGGCCCCATCGTCTGCTGTGCAGCCTACGTACTTCTGAGCTCTGCAGATGCTTTCAGCTACAGTAAATAGCAATGTCTCTGGGTAACTCGACTTCTTGAGGCCGGACCGCCTGTATATTGAAGCTCATGTCAACGGCATGGTGGCAAGACCTGCTTCGGCCATTCATGAAGCACCTTTTGATGTTAGCCCTTTTGACGAGTTTACTGTGAGACGAGGTGTAAGGCACCACGGCTTTGCATACGCAAGGTTGGCGTTGCCAGCGAACATGGTCAGCGAAAAAGACAATTTGAGATCAAGAAACTGAAGGGAATTTTCTGTTGGCATTTCATGGGTCAAGGTCAGCGCACATTTGAGATTTGCCTTCCGTCCATGACTCTGACTCATGTAATGCCTGCAGAAAGTTGGTTTCGGTTTCATGGTATGAAATTGTTTTTTTTTTCGCTGACCAAGTTTGCTGGCAATACCAACCTCGCAAGCAAAAACCCTTGCTGACTTACACCTCGTGTCACAGTAAACTCGTAGAAAGGGCTATCATTAGAAGGTGCTACATAAGTGCCCCAGAAAGGTCCTGCCTACATAGAGCTCACAAGTACGTTGGGCGTATAGCACAGGGTGGCGCCCAAGAGAGTGTGGTAAGGCGCGAAAAAGTCGAGGTCATCCCATTTGAACACCAACTATCGCAGAGACTGATAAAGATCAGTGAGCATGTGGGCATGCATACTGTTTTTTCGGTTCCACACAAGCTGGCCTCACTCTTGCAGAAGAGCAGCCCTGTTGCGAGACGAGCCGTTCAAATGTATAGTGAAGCATCATAACCGGTTCGTGAACTGTGTATGCAGGGTTGTTTAGAGAATTCTGTCGTCGTGTGGTGCCTGCTACATCGGAGAGAATGGCAGGGAGGTGCCTCAACTACCGGTTTTGTGAGCATACAAGTAACGTGTGAAACAAGAGGGGTGATTTTCTGGCTCTTCATTGTAATCAATGTGGTTGTCGTCATTAGTTTAACACATCAGTTTTGTACCGGCACAAAGATGAACGTACCCGCGTTATTGCAGAAGCCACTCGGATGAAGCGGGAGGTATGCTCCGGCGTGAGCAAACCATCAACTTCACTGTGTGGTGAAGAGTTTGTGTTTCCGGATGGTGCACGTTCACGCATGTGGTGACCCCTCCTGTTTTTGCACTTGCCATGTTCCAACACATGCTTGTTTTTTTGCTATTTTCGCTTGGTTTGACATGTGCCTGCCTTTTCTATTAGTCAGTGAAAGCCCCGCCTGTACGAGCTATTCGATGACGTTAAACTAGCTAGAAGGGCAGTCAAATTTCATGCCACGATACATTACAACATTATGTGGGCGAATGCTTCATGGCAGCGTCTTGTTATTTCATGAAGGGTTTTGAGTTGCTATCATGATAGCAAAAATGACGAGAGGGCGTCATGTACATAATTGTCAAGGATGTCAAATAATTTGACCCTCTTTGCTAAAACTTGTCTTCGTACCACATCTAGTTAATTAAGATTCATTACGTGGAGCAGTGCAACAGGACAAGGTTTGAGAGAGCGAGTACACAAAAACAGCGTTAGCTTTCAACTAAGTTTAAAGTTAGCACTCTGCTTCGATCTTTGCTCTACGGTTTCTCTCGTGTTGGGTTGCAAAGCATTTACGTCCCAGCAAGTGCACTGATAGCTGCAAGAAATAAGGTGTGTGTGGGGGGGGGAGGGGGGGGGCAAGGAGCTGCATCTGTACATCAGTGTACATCATGACCTTCATCGCCCTTTTTTTTTCTTTGTTTAATGCACTGCTCACTTTCATTATGATCACAAAAATGTGGTGGTGTAATTCTATACACAGTGTAATTCTATGGCTATAAGGTGCAACGCGAGCATGTAAGGCAAGGCGCAGCGTGGTGCAAACATAAGTTTCATGACCCATGCTGTGCTATGTGTGCCTCACATGATCATAGGAGCCTCTACTACCAAACAGCATTTTCTGACCATGTTCAAAAAGTGTTGCAGAAGCCTTTTAATGTGGAAAGTTTGTGTGGATTTAATTTCTGAGCACTAATTCTTAGTCATCAAGGGTCAGCATTTCAAACCATTCCTTGTTCATGTGGTTTGATTGCACCCACATGCAATGTAGCAGTTTCGTTGCTAGTGAAACATGATAGCAGGATGCATCTTGGTATTGTTGAAACTTTTGTTTTAAACGCTGGCAGGATTGTTCAATTCTGTTATACTTGAGTTTATAATGTCTGTGTGTAACACTGTGCTCTTCTCTTCGCAGCTCTGTTGATGCAACATTGGGAGACGCCACCAGAAGGTTGAAGAATGTGCATACCTGGCCCAGAAGCTGGCTGATGTTCACCGAAAGAGCACTTAATAAAGATGCCACTTCAAAATAATTTTACTAAGAACGGTTAGTTTAAGAGAGTCTTCTCTAAATGAAGCTCGAAGGTAGCATCACTGCACCTATTAAGTTTACTACTGAGTAAAAATGAATAGAGTCTGTGGGTGTATATAAACAGAAATAGCTGACACCATATGCATCAGTCCTTCAATCGTTGCTTCGTCACTTCTCATTGCTATTTAAACATTACATCAGCATTGCCGTTGTGTTTTGTGGTGTGTAGTTGTGCTCTTACTTGCAGCATTGCATGATCAATCAAGAGGGTATTGGATGAAAACCTAGAATAGTTTGCATTGCATATTTTTTGCATAGTTCCTAAGGGTCACATTTAGGACATCTCATTAATATGGAAGCGTAACCAATCATGTTTGTTTGCATAATGATCACACACCTGAAGTATCACTCAATTTTTTTTCTTCCGATGTGATTATTGCACTCTGAAGTTACATTACAGCGATGGTGGTTATGGCTGTTATAATGCCTTACATTTTTTGTTTTGTGAGGGAACCATTGGGCAAAGCAGTGCGATTGCAGCTTGCTTTGTGCCATTCTGTCGTCTGTGGTATGCAGTTTGTGCGTCTGCAGTTGAAGGCACTCGAGCAAAGCACTGACACATTGTTTCTTGATCAGTAACATGAGATACCCCCTACCATGAAATAATCATCTGCGCATAGGGTTGCAGCAACGTGCAAAGGCAACTTTCCGGCTCTTTTACTCATGCAACCTTTGCGCGGTCACGTAAAGCGCAGAAACTGGTGACATTGGGCAGTCACTTCTGCTAAATTTGCACAGGCTTGCATAAAAACTGCTTAATGAGCGGGCCTGGCCGAGTCTCTAGTACGCGGACCAGTCACATGCAGACCAGTTACAAGCAGACCAGTTACAGGCAGACCAGTTGCAAGCAGACCAGTTACAATCAGACCAGTTACAATCAGCCCAGTTACAATCAGCCCAATTACAATCAGACCAGTTACATGCAGGCCCAAATTACGTATTCCCTTAGACCGTCAGGCTGTTGGAATTTTCGACTGGGTCAACTTTCACTTAGACGTGGTCGATGCATAAAGCTAATGGGGCATCATCGCCTAGGAGCTGTATACCTTTGTATTGGTGCGCGAGCAGGCTAAAAGGGTAAAGTTCAGATCTTCGTCTTTTAACCGAATAGGGCGCGCACACAGACACGGACACTAGAAGAAGAAAACGCACACAACACAGGCGCTGTGTTGCGTGAGTTTTCTTCTAGTGTCCGTGTCTGTGTGCGCGCCCTATTCAGTTAAAAGATGAGCCGATACCAACTAGCCCAATTAGCCGTGCTACTTCAGATCTTCGGCATCAAAGGTATAAAATGTTCTGCCACAGCACGCTTCTTATTGCATTTATTCCGCAGCATACCTTTTTTTGCGTTTGTCACTGTCTGGAGTCCGATGCCACTGAATATGCTGGCTATGCACTTCATTTATACCTACATATAACCAAGAAAGCAATTGGTCATACTGTATGTTACACGCTTTGCAAAATTTTCGGTCATTGCTCCTTGTGTATTTATTTTAGGTTTCCGGGAACGAATTTACTGTACAGAAAGAACAGCCTGGTCCCACTGCTGTCGAAGGATTCAATCATCTGAGCAGATGAAGATGGACTGTGCAACCAGCACTGAAGAGCTGTGGTTTTGTAATGTGCAAGTGTATGAACAATCTCATTACGTTAATCTAACCCCAATTACATAACCTTGTCAAACGTTGTGATAGTGTAATGTCCAAGTTTAGACGCTGTTACATATAGTGGGCTGTAAGTAAGCCTTCAGCAAGTTTGTAGCCATGCCTTTTCGCAGTGTTTATAGCGCGCACATGCTAGAAATAGTACAGCTCACTCTCTTGTATAGTTATTCTACTTTGTGGTTTTTGACTCGGTGATTTGTGACTTTTTTGCAGCAGTTATAACAGATGATTTGCTGTTGAGATTTTAGCTTAACAAAACTGCCAGTACTTCGAATATTGTTTTGGAATTTATTTTGGAGTTTTATGACAAGCTTTTAGATTGTAACGATTTATTTTAAAAGAAATAAATACTCATATTTCATTCAATTGCCAATGATTCTGTTGTCTTTGCTTGGAAACGGATAATCCTTAAAATATGTCTGAGCACGCCTATGTAAAATTTCATTCTACTGCTGTGCTGTAGGTCATGTTTCTGCAGTGCGGTCGTGATCATACCGTTCCTATTACATGCATTTCCTGCATATTATCGCATCTTACATGCAACCCCTAGTCAGATTGCTCACCCTTTTTTCTTGCAGCCACAATCCATTGCTTCTGAGTAGGTGGGAAAAGTTTCATTTCAGCAATGTGCACAGTCTTCTACTACACTGATGTACTTTCCCAAGAAAAGACATATGGAGGCCTGCTGAGCAAAACGACATTCTGAGTCCTTATAATGTTGCATGACTTGTTACGGGGAATCGCTGCTCGTGTATCAGCTACAGCTGATGGATGGCAGCGCCAAGAAAGTCGACGACAGTCACACTGATGTGGGCACTGCTGCAGTTTTTGAAACTCTTTATCAATCCATTATTTATCAAGGGATTGCACATTTCTGAATCATCTCCTTAACAGGAGAATTCTTTCTAGGCTGCACCTGAAAGGATTGGATACACGCTGAGGCCTGGAGTGCTCCAAGGGGGGCTGACTGGGAAGAAGTATCATGGGGTTCCCCCCTTTTACTGCCACCCTTTCAAGGGTGTTTTTGTCTATTACACCCCATTCGAATGGGTGTAGCTTACTGTAACACCGATAGTTTAGGGGTGTTCATATACACCAATAAAGTGGGGTGTAATCTTTCCTTACACCCTACGTTTTTAAGGGGTGTTTCTAAACACCCTTAAAGGGTGTTGCCCATGGGACAAAATAAATACACCCTTAAGGGTGTAAATTTTTTTATTGTGTGGGTAGAATGCCCGCTTCCCACTTAAAAGCCTCGGGTTCGAATCGCAGCTGTAGATGGTGCATTTTTATTCTTAGTGTCACTAGTACAGCTGCATCGGTTTGCCTTTCGTTCTTAAATGTACCTTCACTTGATACGCATTGCTACAAAAAGTGACGCAAAATGTGAAGTAAAGAAGGAGGAATTTGACAGCGAGCGTATTTATTTGCAGCGTATATTCAACAAAAACGTAAAGTATGGCCTCTGAGATTTTAGCGAACACGAGACTCCGCCTACATGTGCTCGATACGCTGCTTCCGAGCGCCGGTCGCTTCAAAAAAAAAAAACTGAAAGCGAACGACCTTCGGTCAGCGGGAAACCGCGAAGGTTTGATTGCTGCAAAAGCAGCGAGGTTCTGTCTGTTCTTTCAGTGTTCCTCCTCACACTTAAGAAAAAGCTATTTGGCTGGTAACTTTAATAAAGCGATCACGAGGGGCATGTAGACAGGTGAACGTGTTGATATTATGGTACAAATGTAGTATTCTTGTACAACTGATTTTGCGAACATATACCTTAAATAATAAATAATGACGAAAATTTACGCTGTATTCATGGCCGACCTAAGTACAAATAAATGATGGAAGCCACTACTTGCGCTCACGAATACGCTCGCTGTGAAATTTTTTCTTTACTTCACATTTAGGGTCACCTTTTGTAGCAATCCGTAGCAACTGAAGTTAGATTTAAGAAACAAAGGCAAACCAACGCAGCTGTAACAAGTGACGTTAAGAATAAAAATCCACTATCTACAGTTGTGATTCCAACCCGCGCCTTTTGAGTGTGAAGCGGGCATTCTACCCCTGAACCACTTTGGCGGAGCCGCGCGCAACTCCTAAAATAACGAAACATTGCAGACTACTGACCGCAGCGCCACGAGCGGATTGACCCTCTTGGGCTTCACTTTCTGTGCATTGGCGATGCGGCTGTTCCGAGCACTCCCCTGTTCTAGTACACTCTAGTACAACACAGGAAGCGATAACTTGGCTAAAAAATGTGACATGCGCCATACCATGCAGTTCGTAGAACGCAGCAAGAGCAAGATTGTGTACCAGTTACCAATGTCATGTGGGCACGCGTATATTCGGAGAATCGGGATGGTACGTAAACGTTCGACTCCGCGAATACCATTCTTCATTGAGATGCAGGCCAAGCAGCCACTTCTTCCTTCACTGCGCAGAGTGCAAATCTACCCCGTGTTTTTATGACGCAACTATACTATTTCAAAACGACGATCAAATAGTTAGAGCGTTAGACGAAGCTTTTTTATGCGAAGCATTTCTTAGCGAACTTAGGTGACTTTTAACGTATCTATCTATCTATCTATCTATCTATCTATCTATCTATCTATCTATCTATCTATCTATCTATCTATCTATCTATCTATCTATCTATCTATCTATCTATCTAGCCGCCTACGACTTCGTGCTCTCCTCACCCCATCGTTAATTAGATATATACCAAAATTGGTATGGCATAACATGACTGTCATATCATAAAAAGCAGGACATATTTCTCATGAATGGCATGATTTACTTGCCATGGTCCTGGCGCTTTTGCAGCAGCGTTTTTAACTCAATATATACCAGAATTTGTATGTCATGACAACAGTGTATGACGAACATAACTGACAAGTCTTAAGGTACAAAGCATGGCACGCATGCCATGTATTTCATTATTTACACATCTCAAGGCACTCGCACCAGTTCAATTTAATGGATATGCATCAAAACAGGTGCTTCATGACGTGACTGTATCACCAACATAAGTGAAGGGTGGTATTATGAAAATCTTGATAAGCATGCCATGCACGCCATGTCTTACATGCCACGCTCTGGTGAGCTCGCGCTTGTTGCAACCGCTTGATGTACACCAAAATTGGAATTGCGCGACGTGCCTGTATGACGAACATATATGCCTGAATACATAACATGATTTACATGCCACGCTCATGGTGAGCTCGCGGTCGTTTCGCTCCTTTCATATACCCCAATATTGGTGCCGTGTGACGTGACTGTATGACGAACATATATGCCAGGTGGTAACATAAAAATATTGACTCGTATGTCATGAATGTCATGACACGCTCATGGTGAGCTCGTGGCCATTTCATTCGATAGATATTACATCAAAATTGGTATAGCGTGGCGTGACTCTACGAAGGACATATAAGACAGGTGATAACATGGATATATTAACATGCATGTCGTGGTCGCCATGACTTACATGCCACGCTCTGGTGAGCTCCCGCTTGTTGCAACCGCTTGATCTACACCAAAATTGGAATTGCGCGACGTGCCTGTATGACGAACATATATGCCTGAATACATAACATGATTTACAGGCCACGCTCATGGTGAGCTCGCGGTCGTTTCGCACCTTTCATATACCCCAAAATTGGTGCCGTGTGACGTGACTGTATGACGAACATATATGCCAGGTGGTAACATAAAAATAATGACTCGTATGTCATGAATGTCATGACACGCTCATGGTGAGCTCGTGGCCATTTCACTCGATAGATATTACATCAAAATTGGTATTGCGTGGCATGACTCTACGAAGGACATATGAGACAGGTGATAACATGGCTATATTAACATGCATGTCGTGGTCGCCATAACTTATATGCCATGCTCATTGTGAGCTTGTGGCCATTTCGCTCGCTTGATATACGCCAAAATGGCCGTTGCGTGAGGCGACTGTATGAGGAGGCTAATGATAGGAGGTAACATGAAAATATTCACACGCATGTCGTGTGCACCATGGCTTAAATGTAGGCCTGTCCTTGCTGGCGGCTTCGCATTACATCGATTCCCACAGTGCGTGGGATCTGCCGCTTTTTTCTTTCTTTTTATTGCGAGATTGGGAAATACACGTCAGTTGAAAGTTAGCGCATGTATCGTCTTACTCACCTGGATCCCTTGTGTCTTACTTGCGCTATTCATATATGCTGTCGCCGCTCGCACTTTGCTCGTGGGGTGGGTCTGTCTCCGTCGGGGGGCGCGACTGATAAGCAACGGTGCGTGATAAACAACGGCGCGGAGGGTTTTTTGCGGACACCTTGAGCTTGAAGAGCTTCGCTCTTAAAATGAGGAAGTGGTAGATGGAAGCTTGCGTTGAAAAATTCATCAAGACGGAGTGTGGGTTGGAGCCGACGTTTCGACCAGCGGACTTGTCTTCTTCTTCAAGGCTCCAATTTGAAGAAGTCGAGACTGCTCGTCAAATCGTCGGCTCCAGCACACACCCCTTGTTTACGACTCCTTCCTCAAAGTGTCTTATTCAATATTTTTTTATAGGATTGTGTATCTTTCATGTATACACTCACACGTGAGTGAAGTTTAGGGGAAGGGGATGCTCGAACTGACGACAGACCGTTGATCAGGGTATGTGACTGGGCTAATGATTCGATAAGCCCAGTTATAGAAACATTCGCTCAAGAAAGGTTCCCTATTCCCGACCGACGCAGTTTTTTTTTGTCTTTTTTTTTGCAGTTGCGTTACAATGTGCAATAGAATTCTTGTATCGCATAAAGGGAAATGGGCTGTTTGACGAAAAATCCAAGCCATTCGCAAGAGCTAAAAGTTGGCTTTTTCCGAGGCTTGTGAAGAAAGGAAGTTTTGAAGCTCAAGTAGGACTTACTGATAGTGATTTTTTGGACACTGTTTGAGCTTTTTCACTCAGTCACACCGCGGCAGCTTGACACGTAAAGTGCCGAATGCCGACTCAGAGGACGCGCGTACGATTAGTGATCGCGGTGACCATATTTCGATGGGAAATAAATGCAAGAACACAGTGTGCATCCATTTAGGTGCATGAGAAAAGAATACTCAAAATTAATACGGGGCACCTGATAAGCATGCCATCCTTTTGGGACGTAAATACCCAGAATTTTATTGATAATAAGCTTTGTTTATTGCCGTCTTATTGCGAAAAAAAAAACTATCTTGGTCGCACACGCTGCCAAACCATTTTAATAGCAAGGATGACAGAAATCAGCGTTATGAGCTTGGGTCCTTCGCCACAAATACTGTAGCGATGTACCCGTTGCTGTGAGATTTCGAAACACCGACGTTTAAATCTTTGAGGCCACGGTTGGTGTCATATTTTAAGTGATATCAATATTGGGGAACACTATATCGGTACATTGCAACCATCCATACTGCGAACTCTATTCGTGACTCTTTGCTCATTTCAAATTCTTGTGCTTCTGTCGGGATTCTAGACTATACTCAGAGTTATCATTCTAAATATATCTCTTTGATCTTTTGAACTGCAGCCTATTTGACCAGATGTCCGGTACACTGACGTGAACGCTTCAACGCTCTGCTCTTTTATACCGTCGAAAATATCAATACTGAAGAGGTATACCTGATGTTCTCATTTGTCTATTTTTTTTATTTTATTCCAATTCTCCGCACTCGTCGTACGAATACTTTCTAGTGAAAAAATGAAAACCAAAAACGTTACGGTAAACAACCGGTGTGGCTACAGCATTCAGCGATTCGACCGCACTCTGCGCTTCTTCATTACTGCTTCCACTAGCTTCTCTTGTGCTCTCGCCCCCCTAACTTTTCAATAAATCTTTGTTGTTTACTAATGTCACTTATTTAAGCATGTGCTTTTGAGATTCATCACAGGCTCTGTGCCGAAGGATGAACTCTTTTATTAAACATGGGTAACTAAATTCCATTGAGATTTGTTCGTGTCTACACTGCGTAAGGAATTCTTCGATCGCATTTGCGCGTCAACTTTCGTTGTGGTTGTTGCACTAAGTAAGAAAGTTTCCCCAGTATGACCATTCCACTGTGTGGCACCATGTATAACAGTGTGAGGCTATGAAAAATATCGCGGAAGGATATCAGCAATGTTGATGCCTGAAGAAATTCGCTTTATCGTATTTCAAAGAGCACTTCATTATCACCGAAACTATTTCAATATGCGAACGTTATTGCAATTAAATAAATATTGGTGGTTTTGAATACAAGTTGGCGAGTTGACGCATGAAGTTCGTACTCAATTCGATCAAATCATATCAACTAAATAATTTTATTCTTTAAGGTGAGATGCAGATTGTTCATTTCCGGCTAAAACTTACATACGTAGCTTGACGTGACCCTAAAGCCAGACAAAGTAGTAGCACAGCAAATACTGTGCACATGTACAATACATCACACATTATTACTACATCACCAGCTGCAATGATATGGCAGTTCATGCACAGCGACTGCTGGAATCGCCATCGAGTGCAACAACAGCTGCTGAAACTAGCAAGAGAATAAACCGCGATGAATGAGAGAATATTTCCATTACAATTCGATAATTCATCCAACTAGGCAGCCCAATATTCATTTATTCCGAATATACGAGGCACAATATTTTTATCGGACTCCAACGGAAGAAAGGGTGATCACCTGAGGAATCCAGCGGATGATTATCATGCGGATTATTGTAGCTGTTTCGCAGGCACAGAACTTTTTAACGAGAGCTCCGGGAACATAACTACTGATCAATATACCCAAGTTATGCACTAATAACAATTTTAATGGTGAAAATTTCGCCGTAAATTCGAGGCTAAGCCGTAAAAAGGGAACATCATATTAACATTAGTAAAGGCCCGAACCTCCTTGCGCTGCCTTCCCTCTATGTGAATTTTTAATTTCTTGGTGCTCTATATTTCACACGTAAACTAGCACAGACTTGCTCACTTGCCGTTCTCAATACGAATGGCTTGCCGTCAGGTACGCAACGTCTAAATGTATTGAGACTTCTTATTTTACCGGCGTCACTGTGCCTGCATCCTTTGAAAACAATGTGCGCAGTTGTAGTGTCACACTCTTCTCGTTCAGCGAAAACAATGCCGTACGTATGTAGCATACCTGGAAGCATGTTTCCTTAGAGTGAGTGCTAGGTTGCTCAGGTAGTGCAATACTGTTGTTCAGATTAGACTTACACTTGTGAAGATCATTCTACATATGTTATCATGTATGTTACCCGGAAAGCCTCTCACATAAGCGCATTTTAGCCAAGCTTTGTATTTAGATTGTTGGTAACAACTTTATTGTTAGTCCGGCAGAGCTTTCGCCGACCGGGCCTTAGGTCTCCGACGTGGGGACGTCGAGGCCTTGCCTCACCGCCGCCTCGCGGGCCTGCTGGACGGCCCGAAGTTGGTCGCCGAGACTGGGGCTGCGCAATGCAGCGGCCCACCGCGGCGGAAAGGTTCCGGGAGTTAGCACCTTGTGGGTTTTGAGTACAATCCCAGAGCATGTGGGTTAATGTGGCAACCTCAATACGGCAGACGTTGCATAGATTTGTCGGGTAAGTATTAGGGTAAAGTCTGTTATACAATGCGGGGTTGGGGTACGCGCGCGTCTGCAGTTGTCGTAGGGCCGCCGCCTGCGTCCTGTTAAGCTTGTCGCTGGGTGGAGGGAAGGTTCGGCGGGCCAGGTAGAAGGACTTGGTAATTTGGTTGTACTTAGATATGGCTGGGAAAATGGGAAAGTCTGGACTACATCTCAATCAAATTTCCAGCGCGTTTCTCATTTTTAAGTCATATGTTATACGAAACTATGCACACCCCTGATATGTTTCCGAAATCTGTCTTCTTTTATTTACACCGTAAACGAAAATATACCCAGCCGCGGGGTTTCGGGGGATGATGCTCCCTCTCAGTTCCGGTAGCCTCACTCAAACCGGAATGCTCCGGAGCATACACATTCGTTTTCCACCCTTTTACTTCGGTGGGCGATGGACGGAGGGACGCGGGACGAGTTCCCTGAATTTTCTCTGGTGGATGCTCCGTAAGTGCTCCGGCGCATCACTTATGCTCCGTGGATGCTCCGCAAATACTCCGGCGCCGTGCGGGTACAGCTCCTCCTTTCCAGTGACAAAGCGTCCCCCCGCACGACAGGCGTCTCGTTAACAATGCGTAGGCTGAGAGGCAACAATGAGGCTGGACAACCCCGCCTAACCCCGCAGTAACGTTTGAAAAAGCTTTTGTGGTGTTGGGATGCCTTCAAGGCGCTGCGCCGTGCTCCCGACCGGGTTGCAGAAATTAGGCGCCTTTTCCTTCTTCGAACCACAACCACCACCACCTTCACTGAACGACCGGGAAAGGAGGAACGTAACTTGCTGAAACATGCTAGAAGTGACGTAGGCAGCCTCGCCGGGCGGCCGGTTCCCACAAACTAACATGTCGCAGGCCCAGCCAACCGAATCGAAGTGCAGCGCGGATTGCGCGAACCCTTCGCCCGCGTTCGGGAAAAGAAAATCGTTCTCTGCACCTTGTGGACATCACAAGCGACTACAAGCATAAACGAAGGTTGTCATCGACAGAAGGGAGTTGCGGGAACCTTAATCGTGTGATGGTTCCGTGCAACGAATGACACATTGTGATCTCGCGAGTGGCGAACGACCCGGCGGTCGCTGGTGCGGCGCAAAACTGGTGAGTGAGCTCTTCTTGAATTCTCTGTGTTATTATTTTCAAAAAGGGCTAAAATTGAGTAATTTTGCGTTGATAACCAAGTAGGTTATCAAGACTAGGCTAGCTTTGCAAGATGGCACTAAAAAATTCAGTGGAAATATTGAAAATGCGTTGTTTGGAACACGTGCTTTTCTTTCTAAATATGAATAAATTCGGTAATTTTAAGCACGCCACTGTAATATTTGGAGCGCTGATCGACTCTCTGTAGATATGCATTAGGCTAATAGAAAACATCATAGATGTGGGTTGATTCGATAAAAGGTTATTAATTTTTATAAGTAAACCTAATTCGTTAAAAGATATTTTGGTCTGATCAGTATACATAAACGGTAATATTTGTCGCTTTCCAT
Source organism: Rhipicephalus appendiculatus (assembly GCA_030522465.1). Lineage (NCBI taxonomy): Eukaryota > Metazoa > Arthropoda > Arachnida > Ixodida > Ixodidae > Rhipicephalus > Rhipicephalus appendiculatus. The sequence goes on along the minus strand of JALIZH010008482.1, from coordinate 22,589 downwards.
ATTAATAAACGCCAAGTCGAGGCCTCTCATTACGTGTAAATTATTTTGATTTATCATGTAAACTGAATTAATAAAACAGGAATAACTGAAATCAGCGTTAATTCGTTATAAATTTAGCGAATTGGGCTTGGGAAATGTGTTCGGTACAGACTTTTAGAACGCATATACGTACTAATATTGGTGAAAAAATTATTTTGATTGTATTAATGGTATCTGAGATATTAATCTCGAAGTATAATTGACCCTTCGGTGGACATGGTGCTTTCATTACAAAAGAGGGGGAAAGAGGCTGACGAGACCAGTGACGAAGGAGGAAGCAAACAGAAAGGGAGAAGGCAGGGAGGTTAACCAGATATACTTCCGGTTGGCTACCCTACACTGGGGGATTAGGGAAGGGGAATAGAAAGATGAGAGAGAGGAGGGGAGAGAAGGAAAAGAGAGAGAAGCAGTGAAATTCAGTGCAGTGTGTGGAACTGCACCGCAAGTTAGAGGCGTTCACACAAGCCCGTCGTCCTCAAAAAGCACAAGAGGGCTTTCACTGACTTGTGGGCTGTCGAGAGATGTGGACGGTGCTGTAATAGCACCTGCACAGAAAGTGGTCGATCATCCAGTCGCCGCAATGCGTTGGCAAGTACTTGTCTCTCTGAGGCAAAAGGAGGACAGTGGCACAGCAGGTGTTCGATATTTTCGTCGGTGCCGCAAACATCGCATGCCGCACTGTCAGTCACTCCGATTAACGTTGTATATGCTTTCGTGAAAGCAACTCCCAACCAAAGGCGATAGAGAAGCGAAGCTTCGCGACGATGAAGGCCGGATGGAGGCTGGAGTTGCAGTGAAGGGTTAAGTTGATGCAGTCTGGTCTGTTGTATGTTTGGCGCGTTCCACTCAGTCAGTGTGAGACTGCGGGCCAATTGACGAATCTGCCTCGCAGCGTCTGTTCTTGAAAGCGGAATTGGGATGATGTTTTCTTCCTGATGTGATTGGCGAGCAGCATTATCTGCGGAATCATTTCCGCTGATACCACAATGTCCAGGTATCCACTGAAAGTCAATGTCGTGGCCTTTTTGTATTAAGTGGTGGTGAAGTTTCACAGTGTCATATGTCAACTGTTCGTGACATCCGCGTCGGAGAACTGACCGCAGGCACTGTAACGCCGGTTTTGAGTCAGAAAACACAGCCCATTTACTTGGTCTTTCTTCAGAATCGATGAGTTCCAGTGCACTACGCAGAGCCGCGAGTTCTGCCGCCGTAGACGTCGTCGCATGGCAAGTCTTAAAACGCAGAGTTACCCCTTGTGATGGTATTACCACCGCTCCACCAGAACTGGACGACGTAGTCGAGCCATCCGTATAGATGTGCACGTGGTTACTGTAGTTCTCGTACAGTAGGAGTAGGCTCAATTGTTTTAGGGCATGTGTCGGTAAGTCTGATTTTCTCCGCAGTCCAGGGATCGTTAGGTGAACTCGTGGGCGGCTCAAGCCCCACGGAGGAAGCAGTGGCTTTGACGCAGGGGTGTACGCCGCAGTAAATGTTGAGCGGTACTTGCAGACAATGGCGCCGTATGTCGTGCGGGGCCTTTCAGCGGCGAGGCTCGCCCAGTGACGAAGAATGCGAAAGAAAGGTAGTGTTTGCTTTGCAGAACTTGTTGTGGGGCGCGCGATGTTTCTCTGGATGGGGAGGTTGGTTCACGCTTATTTCTGCAACCCATTTGAGAGCACCGCTCACCGTCGTTGGGCGGAGGGGTATGGTAGTAAAAAAAAAAAAAAAGAAAAGAGGGCACCTTCTTGAGAAACTGGCAGTCTTTTCTGTGTTGATGGGAGAGAGAACTCTCGCGCTGCTGCATTTTTTTTTTCTCTGTTCAGTCATGCTGCCATGGCCGTCAATGCAGTCTTTTTTTTTTTTTTTTTTTTTTTTTTTTTTTTTTTGAGGAGGGGGAAGGGGGTGAGTTGAATTTCCCCGACCAAATGGGTAAAACTGTCAAAATGTTCGCCTTCATGTCCCATATCTCTCTGAGAATAAAACACTCCTTTCTATCTTTCTCTGACGAACAGTGCGCGAAGACGAGACATAGTATTGAACTGGACGATGCAACGACGCTGGCCTGTCAACAGAAGAAGGAAAAGAAAATTCCTCGAATCCTGGTTTCACACGTCGTGACACCTCGGCGTGCATCACCATCCGTGGCTAAAGTCCCTAGATAAACTAAAGTAGCGCCAACCGCGCCCCCTTCGCCTCTGCCTCCTCTCCCAAAAGCTGCAGCAGTGCCTCTACGGTGTCCGCCAGGAAACTGCTGAAAGCACGGCGAAAGGCATGCCCTCTCGCAGGCATACCCTCTCCCGGCGCACGGGAGAGGGTATGCGCAGAGGACGGACAAGATGGCGCTTGCACTACCAAGCATAGGGGAGAGGAGGAGCCTCCACATTGACACGTATGGCGCTACTTTAGTTATTCTAGGGACTTTATCCGTGGCCTCCTGCCGGACGTCTTCACGGACCTGTGTGTTGAGTAAACTGGTCCACCTCCCCTCATTTCTGTCAGTGTACTATACTGACAGAAATGAGGGGAGGTTGACCATCAGCGCTGTGTGTGTGTCGTTCTTCCTTGTCCCCGTCTTCTTTTGCGCTGTGTTCCCTCCGAACTATAGGCGATGCGCAAAGCGCCGACGACGCCATCTGCCGCCACGGCTCGGAAGCGCTCGCGGGTCCGGGCGAGCAGTCTTTCCGCGAGTGTGTACGCGAGTGCACGGATGGATGTGTTTTTATCGTGATTTAACGACTCTGTCGGGCTTCAGCGATGCCGAAAAATAACTGCTGCGTCGTCGGCTGCTCAAACGCATACAAAATATCGCCAGGAACGCACTTCTACAGGTTTCCGGTGCTATTTCATGAGCGATAGCGACGGCGGTGGTTGATTGCGGCTGTCCGAAAAAGGTACGCAATCGCACTTTGTTTACGGCAGTGTTAGAACGGTTACCGTGTTTTTATTTCTCCATTTATGTCGCTACGTCTTCAGCGAACGCTGCTACGTTTACACTTGGTCGCCTCGCCTGCATTGTAGACGCTACAATACACATGAGGTTGTTATTACTGATAAGACGCGATGCCTAGGCTCTCTTGAAAAACGAATGGCGCGTAGCGCAATGCCACAGAATGTGGGGCAGGTGACGGCTCCTTTACACAAGCGCCCTGAAATCACACGTATGCTGCCCGAAATCGGCTGCATTCTACCTATTGATGGCACTGAAATGTGATCACCAGTGCAGAATGTTCGCTGTGCGCTCACCTCAACTATGTGCATATTGGCTGTAAAACATGACACCTGTGCGCATTGAAGGCTTTTGACAGGACATTCAACCGATTCAACCTCCTTTTGAATGCCTCGTAACATGACTTCATGCTAATAGGAAACCCTTGATGTACCCCACTAATGCTCATTCGCTTTACAGAGGCTGTGTTACGAGTGGGGCCATAGGCGTGCGAACGGGAAGGGGGGGGGGGGGGGGGGCTTTCCTCTTCGCCTAAGAGGGGGGAGGGGCGCAAAATCTGCCCCATGCATTGACTTGGTGGGGCCTGGGGCGCTGCGATGATCCTTTGCCCCCCCCCCCCCCCCTTGATGGGGAACCCTGCGCACGCCTGAGTGGAGCCGATTATGAAACTGACGTGTTTTCTTTATTCTTGCTGGTGGTGCTAGCTACTGTTGCTATGTTTTCTTTAGCATGTAATTGGTGAGTATATGTTGGTTCGTAACTAATCACGTGAAAGTCACGTAACTAATCACGTGAAACGTTCTCGCAAAAATCACGTAATTAGCGTATCTACTCACGTGCCATGTTCCCGCCAAAACCACGTATTATCACGTAGAACCTAACGCCATTTTTTCAACACTTGGTAATAGCTTGCAAAAAAACCTAGCAAATACGTTACCAAGCTAGTATAACAAGCTAGGTGACCACCAGCTCCGCAGTGACTCAGTCTCGCGTCACTAGCGCAAGCTGCCGAGATATTTTTTCACAAGTTTATCGTGCTGGTTTCAAAGTTTTACCAACGCTGACCCTTCGCGTGGCCGCACCCGTGAAATCCATGCGCCGATGCGACAGCGCTCCCTCAAAATCTACTATATAAACACATGACACGTAAACGAAGCTACTGTGTCGAGAAAAAACGTTGGTTCACGCGTTGGTTCACTGTTATAAACTGCGGCTCCTTTGCGCACACTATCACCGCAAGAGTAATCGTTTGGGACGCGCACAAGTGGCAAATCGCACGCGCGCACTTCCGTCATGCTTGCAGTGAAAGGAGGCGTCTGCTATACGAGACCCGCGCGCGTTTCCGACGGCCGCCGCTACGCGGCTTTCAGTGGCGCCCCTATAACCGCTGCGCATCGCGTATACTGATGATGCAATTGGCATAGCTGGCGTAATGCTTGTACTTTTGATTGCAAATTTATTTCGTTAAGTAGGAGTAAACTTCATTTTGTGCTCGAGCCTGTTCGTTTGGAAACGATACATGCTCATGCAATAACTATTTTGAAAAATGTTCATTACGATAAGTTTCACGACAGAGCGGGCGCTGCAAATTAAAAAAAAAAGAAATACAACGCGAACTTCTCTCGAAGACTCTTTTGCAAAGCAGAATGAAGGTACGTTTTTCTTAAGAACCGGCCGCAAGTATACCAACTGTAGCCTAATATGCTGGAAGTAGGACGATGAGCACATACTAAAATGCGACTGTAATAATCATGCAGCTATAATATTTTAGAAAATTAGCAAGTTAATCGGGAGAGGTATTCTTGATGCTGTCTTCGAGAGTACCAAAAGTCGCTCATTTTAGTGAAAAAAAAAAATGTTTTTGAATCTGTCAGCAGAAGTGGAGGTATCGATTTAGAAATATATGGAAAATTTTCGCCCGTTTTGAACTTTGTCCGCGGCACGGAGGTGTGTTTTTATCATGGAGCGGCTGGCTGACACCGGTGTGCATGTGATATGCTTTTTGATATTGAGCGCTCGTCGTGTCTTTTTTGTGTGGTCCGTTTAAGAACCTGGGTGTTCTCATGGACAGGGAGACAGTATGGGGATTAATCAGTACTCGCGGCTTCAGTGTCCTCAGTATTCGTGCCTCTGGCATGACTTGCAGTTCTCATGTATTATGTTTCTGATAAATTATGCAGGAAACAATCAGCTGAACCCTTGCGTCGTCAATGAATGTGATGGATGGTCCTTCGGAGATGGTTCCCGGCGGTTACGCTTTCTTCTTTTGTTGTGCATCGTTTTAGGGCATTCTGGACTTCATTTCAACGTGCTGCGCTTAAAACTTCAGTGCTGCTGATTTCTTCTTGTGTTCTTTTTTGGTGGCTTTTTGTATATTTGTTCCTTCTTGTCTTCTTTTCCCAAATGGTGGGTCATCAGCCACAAACTGCAGCATATTTTGAATAAATCAATTAATAAGAACTCAAGTGTTCTCCTGAATTTCATCTGCTAGAGCTCTGTGGAAAAAATACACAGTAACTCTGCAGTGCTTGCATGAGAATTCCTTCATCTAACCAATGGGTGACACGATCAGCATAGAATAAACAAACAGCGGAGCAAATAATTAAAAAAGAACACTCGTGATCCATCGCACTGCAATTCCGTCCGGACGAAGTAAGGACGTTCGTAAAATACTCCGGAGGTGCCACGCGAAAATTCCGGATAGCCGGAGTGAAAAAGCAGCGAAAAATACTCCGGAGGTGCCCCGCATTCCCTCCGGCCAGCCGGAGCAAAATGCCGGTAAAAAGTGCTCCGGCGGCGCCACGTAATTGCTCCGGTCGGCCGGAGTGAAATATCAATGAAAAGTGCTCCGGCGGCGCCACGCAATTGCTCCGGTCGGCCGGAGTGAAATATCAATGAAAAGTACTCCGGCTGTGCCACGCGATTGCTCCGGTCGGCCGGACTGAAATATCAATGAAAAGTACTCCCGGCTGTGCCACGCAATTGCTCCGGCCAGCCGGAGTAAGAACTTTGCTCCGGAGGCCTGGAGGAAAAATTACTCCGAACAGGGGGGTCGCTAGAGGACAGGCGTTTTACTCCCACCTGGGAGTAATTTTCTTTTACAGTGTAGTGACACCGTGTATATACATACCGGGTGTGCCATATCTCACGCAGCTCGATTAAAAAACATGAACATCGTTACGCAAGGCACACCTACCTAGTGCATATTGTTGCCAGTATAATGTATAGCCACTAAAATTTTTATCGTTAATGAGGTTTAGTTATTTAGTCGTAATTATTGTTCTAACTCCACAAATACTCACCTAATCATTAAAATATGAATGAGGCATATATATAGACATGTTCAAATGACATCTAACTGCACTATTTTCAACAACGTGTTAACTGCGTGCGCACTTTTTTTTTCTTGCTAATATAGAAAGCCAGCGAAATCTGAAAAGTGACACGTGAACATATTACAGTGCGCATCACGCAGCAGCCCCCCTGAGACAGAATCACTGTGAGGTAGCAAGTGAACACCTCGCTCCTACCTTTCGCGCGTGGGAGAGTAGTCACGTGTTATTTTTCATATTTCGCGTGCTTTCCTTATCATCCAGAAAAAAATGAGCACTTAATTAGTACGTTGCTGAAAACAGCGCAGTCAGAGGTCATTTGAGCATGCCTACATATGCCTTATTGGCATCTTAATGATTAGGTGAGTGCTTGGGGAGTTTTAAACATAATTAGAACATAATTAAGTAAACATCATTAACGGATATTAGTAGTGGCTGCTACAGTGCACTGGGAACAGTATGCACTACGTTGCTCAGTTAGTGCAATATGGTCCTCTCTTTTTTAAATTGTGCTTCGTGATATTTGGGACATCCTGTGTGTTTGTGTGCGTGTGTGTATGTGTGAGTGTTGAAGGAGCGCTAGCGAAAGACCATGCAGGTGTTCACTGGCGAATTCCTGCTGAGATCGACGTCACTCCTTCATTGCGGCTTCCGCTCATTACCTTTAAGCTGTCTCCCCTCAATCTGAAATAAATCTCTGTCAGGCTTTTGGAAAGTGAATTACTCGCAAACACCAAATCACGTAAGCTGCTCGGGGGGCGTCTTGCCCACCTGTGACCAATGAGAGAGCAACACGTGAAAGGCGGAAATCCTTCGATTCGGTGTCGGCCAGCCGAATGCAGACACGGCGCACCAACCTATATTCTCTCTCTCTTCCCGTCGTTAGGCAACGCGTATTCCCCATGAACCGCTGCAGACGGTCTTGCGGACACAGGCGTCGGTGGTATAGTGGTTAGCATAGCTGCCTTCCAAGCAGTTGACCCGGGTTCGATTCCCGGCCGACGCATGTTTTTTTTCTCTTTTTTTTTTGGAAGTATGGTTACAATGTGCAATAGGCCGTTTCTTGTATCGCATGAAGGCGAATAAGCTCTTTGACGAAAACTCCCAACTATTCGCAAGAGCATAGAGTTGGCTTTTTCCGGGGCTTCTGAAGCAAATGAAGTTTTGAAGCTCAAGTAGGACTTACTGACAGTGATTTTTGGACAATGCTTGAGCTTTTACTCTAAGTGACAGCGCGGCAACTTAACAGGTAAAGTGCGGGATGCCGACTCAGAGGACGCTCGTGCGATTAGTGATCGCGATGACCATATTGTCACGTGGTCGTGACGTTGACGAAGGCAGTAGGCAGTAGTCCAAGATGAAACACTTTATTTGGGCCGAACTTGTGGCCGGTAAACTGAAGGTGAGATTACAGCAATAAACGCTGAGACTGATAGCGGCGAACAGAGCGTCGGCCGTCGATGAACTGAACATCGTTCACTCTAAGCCGAAAAGGACCAAAAGGGGGTATGACATTGGTCCTTTAGGGGACTAACCGGGCTGCCACAGATTTTGAACCATTTTTGGACCAACTGCGGGAGTAACTACAGCGGTTCAACTGTTACCCCCTAGCATTTACTCCACTTGGTTTAAATGTTGGTCCTCGTAGAATGCTCCAGGGGGACTAACAGTTGAACCGTCTGGACGAATCGAAAAAAAAAATGGCGCCCTTGCACTAGTAGGTATAGTTCATGGTAATTCCAACTTAATCAGCATTGGAGACCGTAGTTATTGGGACAAGCGCACAAACATATATATATACACACACACACACGCAATGACATTTCAAAGTGAAACACCGCAAACACTGCCCGCCCGCGATTTTTTTTTTTTTTCTTCAGCGATACACAGCCGAAAACCAGCCATCGGATATATATAGGCACAGTGTTTTGACCTCCCATGTAGTGCCGGTGGGAGACGTCTGTTCGGCGTAATAAAACAATAAACATTGACAGCGCAGTACGTCTAAACTTACGTGGGCTTATTCGTAGCACCTAAGCACAGCGATCTTTTAATCTGAATCCGCGTTATCTCGAACACCCCTTCAGTCAGTGAATTCGAATTATCAGCTGGCACTCGATCGTGTCGGCAGAACCAGCGTTAGCAGTGCTGGTGCACAACTCCACACACACAAACATAGCAGCGGCGCTTATGCAGGAATGCCGGCGAAGCAGTGAGGCACCCGTCGATGCCGCTGTCGTCTACTTGCCGATAACGTCACTAGGCTTACGAGGAGCACGGCTGTACTTACGACCCCCGGCGATCGCAACATGCGTTTCCTGAGCAATTTTCGTCGTCGTTATTTTAGACACAAAGGAAAAATAGGTGGGTGTTCACTGTCCGCGGCGTATTACGCAGTGATGTATATATATATATACATGTATAATTACAACGACGAGACCGCTCGCAAGCACGGTTGTTTACTGTGCACACCACCGGCCGCACGATGATTTGTATCGGCACTCGCCTTCATGTTAAATGTTTGACGATGATTGTCGCATGGAGAGAAAGACAGAGTTTGAACTGTACTTTAATCCAGAAGACACTATTTTGCGCGAAACAAATTCTGTGCGACGTTTCTTCCACCTGTGCCGCAACGCACTCACACGGCCGCCGGCCCGGCCAGCCGGCTCGGTGCCGATGACGTGCGAAGCCCACTTCGTATATCGCTTCAAAGTTGTGGCAAGTGACTCGGCGGGAACACGACCGCTGACGAACAGCTTACTTTTCTTAGCGCTGTCGGTGTTCTTCGTAGTTCTTCCTAATTCGGCACATTGAAACTTATTATCCGCGGTGTCCGGGCTCGGAGGCTTGCACTTGTTTGGGCCCGGCAGTGCCGGCAGCTCAATAGGGAAGAAACGTGCCGGAACTCATCCGCTCGCTGTGTGCGCCGGCACGAATTGAACTTGCCTCTTATAAAAGCTTCGATTCGTTGAATAGTGCTTCGCTTTCACTCTGGCGTACAACCGATATAACTCGTCTTCGTGCTAGCCGACAGGGCCGAGCAGTGCAGCGCGGCAGCAGGCGATCGGCGCGCAGTTACTCTCCCCGTTGGTCCCTTCACTACCGGACGTTTGCGCACGACACGCACTGTCACGCATTTACTCCCTGTTGGACGAACCGTTTATCCGTTGGTTTAACGACTGCAGTTAGTCCAAATTTGCCGGATTTCGGCTTAGAGTGTTGGAGCGCGCCGGCTTTTATGCATCACGCGTCGAACATTCTAGCCTTATCACTGGTCATCGCGTACGCTCTGGAATAATCTCGAGTGGTCGCGTCTTGCGCGCAATCTTAACAAAACGATCTACAATGATCGCGAAGCTTCTAGAACAATGAGGCGCGGTTTGCGCTGAGCATTGCTGACAGCCTTTGAGGGCGAAAACCGAATAGAGCAAAGTGAAAATAAGAAACGCGCGTGGCAATGCCCCCCTCTGACAAAGCATCGTCCCGATGCTTAAAACAGAACACGGGGGGGGGGGGGGGAGGTGGCCAATGCATGCAACAATAAATAACAGCAATAAACAAAGTACAATAATAAAGCAAAAAGTACAGTCCTCAAATTCACTAACGCGCGTAATATGGTTTCAGGCGCACGACATGGACGACTTCAGGTCGCGCACGGCGCCGCTGAGAGTTCGTAATGCCGTCAGGGACAACCTCGTAGTCGAGTGCGCCGAGGCGTCGAAGTACCCTGTACGGTCCAAAGTATCGTCGAAGAAGCTTCTCACTGAGTCCCCGTCGGCGTATTGGCGTCCACACCCATACACGGTCACCGGGTTGGTATTCCGTGTGGCGTCGTCGAAGGTTGTAGCGGCGACTGTCAGTCCTCTGCTGGTTTTTGATCCGTAGGCGGGCGAGCTGTCGTGCTTCTTCGGCGCGCTGTAGGTAGGTGGTCACGTCGATGTTTTCCTCGTCGGTCACGTTTGGTAACATGGCGTCGAGCGTCGTTGCCGGGCTCCGTCCGTAGACCAACTTGTATGGCGTCAACTGCGTCGTTTCTTGTACGGCCGTGTTGTACGCGAAGGTCACGTACGGAAGGATGGCGTCCCACGTCTTGTGTTCGACGTCGACGTACATGGCCAGCATGTCGGCAATGGTCTTATTTAGACGCTCGGTCAGGCCATTGGTCTGTGGGTGGTACGCGGTGGTCCGGCGGTGGCTTGTGTAGCTGTATCCCAAGATCGCCTGAGTTAGGTCCGCGGTAAAGGCCGTACCTCTGTCAGTAATGAGGACCTCTGGGGCGCCATGACGCAGGACGATGTTCTCGACGAAGAACTTTGCTACCTCGGCGGCGCTGCCTTTGGGCAGGGCCCTCGTCTCGGCGTAGCGGGTGAGGTAGTCAGTAGCTACGACGATCCATTTATTTCCGGAATTCGACGTCGGGAAGGGCCCCAGTAAGTCCATGCCGATTTGTTGGAACGGCCGGCGAGGTGGCTCGATTGGCTGCAGAAGTCCAGCTGGCCTAGTCGGAGGTGTCTTCCGTCGCTGACAATCTCGGCAAGTCTTTACGTAGTGGGTGACGTCGGCAGTGAGGCGAGGCCAGTAATACCTTTCTTGTATCCTCGCTAGCGTGCGGGAAAGTCCAAGGTGTCCAGCAGTCGGGTCGTCATGGAGAGCGTCCAGAACTTCTGGACGTAACGCGGAAGGTAATACGAGGAGGTAGTTGGCCCGAAGTGGCGAGAAGTTTTTCTTTAGGAGAACGCCGTTCCGCAAGAAAAACGATTCCAGTCCTCGTCTGAACACCTTTGGAACAACGGTGGCCTTGCCCTCGAGGTATTCCACAAGGCCCTTGAGTTCCGGATCGGTTCGCTGTCGTTCGGCGAAGTCATCAGCGCTTAAGGCTCCCAAGAAGTAGTCGTCGTCCTGGTCTTCCTGGGGTGGCGGCTCGACGGGGGCGCGAGACAGGCAGTCGGCGTCAGAGTGCTTTCGTCCGGACTTGTAAACGACGGTAATGTCGAATTCTTGAAGTCTTAGACTCCATCTTGCGAGACGACCTGAAGGGTCCTTCAAGTTAGCTAGCCAACACAAGGCGTGGTGGTCGCTCACGACTTTGAAGGGCCTCCCGTAGAGATAGGGGCGAAACTTTGACGTAGCCCAGATGATGGCGAGGCACTCCTTTTCTGTTGTGGAATAGTTGGCCTCTGCCCTGGATAGCGACCGGCTAGCATAACTGATGACCCTCTCCAGTCCGTCCGTCCTCTGCACAAGGACGGCGCCGAGTCCCACGCTGCTTGCGTCGGTGTGCACTTCCGTTTCGGCGTGTTCGTCGAAATGCGCAAGTAACGGAGGCGTTTGCAGGCGTCGTTTTAGTTCTTGAAATGCTTCCTCTTGCGGCGTTTGCCACTTGAACTCGACGTCGGCTCTGGTCAGGTTAGTGAGTGGCTCGGCGATGCGGGCAAAATTTTTGACGAACCGCCTGTAATAGGCGCACAGGCCAAGAAATCGACGGACGGCCTTCTTGTCGGCGGGTGGCGGGAATGTAGCGATGGCGGCTGTCTTCTGAGGGTCAGGGCGTACTCCGGACTTGCTGATCACGTGACCCAAGAACAAGAGCTCCTCGTATGCGAAGCGACACTTTTCAGGCTTCAAGGTGAGGCCGGAGGTCTTGATTGCTTGAAGTACTGCGGCAAGTCGCCGGAGGTGTTCGTCGAAGTTTGAAGCAAACACAATGACGTCGTCCAGGTACACCAGGCAAGTCTGCCACTTCAATCCTGCCAGTACTGTATCCATAACCCGTTGGAAAGTCGCAGGCGCCGAGCAAAGACCGAAGGGCATGACCTTGAACTCGAAGAGTCCGTCTGGTGTTATAAACGCGGTCTTCTCTCGGTCTCTCTCGTCGACTTCAATTTGCCAATAGCCGGTCTTGAGGTCCATCGACGAAAAGTACCTCGCGTTGTGAAGTCGATCCAGGGTGTCGTCAATCCGTGGGAGAGGGTACACGTCCTTCTTCGTTATTTTGTTCAGGCGGCGATAGTCGACGCAGAAGCGTAGGGTTCCGTCCTTTTTCTTCACTAACACCACGGGTGACGCCCACGGGCTCTTTGAAGGCTGGATGATGTCGTCGCGTAGCATTTCGTCGACTTGTTTCTTTATGGCCTCGCGTTCTCGCGTCGAAACTCTGTACGGGCTCTGACGTAGTGGCCTGGCACTTTCCTCTGTTATGATGCGGTGTTGTGCGACTGGGGTCTGTCGAACTCTTGACGACGACGAAAAGCAGTCCCTGTATTGGAACAGCAGGGTTTTGAGCTGTTCTTGTTTATGCGTCGGAAGGCTCGGATTGATGTGGAAAGCTAGTTCATGGGCTTGTTTCGTCGTAGCATGTTCGGTAGGCTCGGCGAGGGCGAGAGCGTTGCTGGCTTCCACAATTTCTTCGATGTAGGCGACCGTCGTGCCTTTGCTCACGTGCTTGTATTCGTTGCTGAAGTTCGTAAGCATCACTGTTGCTTTCCCTTCACGCAACTCGGCGACGCCTCGTGCGACGCAAATATGACGGTTTACAAGCAGGTGCTGTGCACCCTCGATAACGCCTTCGAAATCTGCGGGTTTTTCGGTGCCGACGGAAATGATGACGCTGGAGAGAGGCGGAACGGTGACGTGCTCTTCTATCACGTTCAATGCATGGATCCCTGGCGTCGTCTGGGTAGGCAGCGCTTTTTGCGAGGTTAGTGTTATCGACTCAGACCTTAGGTCGATGACGGCGCCGTGTTTGCATAGGAAGTCCATCCCAAGTATCACATCCCTGGAGCAGTGCTGTAGGATTAGAAAGCTGGCGGGATAAGTCCGGTTATTGATGGTGACTCTTGCTGTGCAAACACCGGCCGGCGTTATTAGATGACCCCCCAGCGGTCCGGATTTCAGGGCCTTGCCAAGCAGTCTTCACTTTCTTCAACTTCGTCGCGAAAGGCCCACTGACGACGGAATAGTCCGCTCCAGTGTCGACGAGAGCGGTGACGTTGTGGCCGTCGAATATTACGTCGAGGTCGCTGGTTCGTCGTCGTGCGTTGCGGTTGGGACGCGGCATTGGATCACGGCTACGTCGATTCGTTGCGCTGCTTCCTTGTTGCGTCGTCACGTCTTTGTCGGTCCGCGACGTTTCGTCGGCAGGGCTACGTCTGCTTCGCGTCATGTTCTGCAGGTTTCGTCGCGTTGTCGTCGTCGTCGGCCGCGGAGGATCTTCGGCATTTCGTCGTACAGCAACCGCACCTCCATCGGTTGCTGCCCCTAGTTTCCCGGATACGGGCTAGGCGACCGGCCCCGGTTTGGGCCAGTGTACTGCCGGCGGTGCGGTGACATGTAGCGGCCAGGCGACGGCGAGCGGGATGGTCGTCGGGGTGTCCACTGAGCTCCTGCGAGATAGTCGGCGATGTCTTGTGGTCGTTCACCCCGCTGTGGACGAGGCGCGTTGACGGCAAAGCCTCGTAATCCCATCTCACGGTACTGGCATCGGCGGTACGTGTGGCCGGCTTCTCCGCAGTGGTAGCAGAGGGGACGGTGGTCGGGGGCTCGCCAGATGTCGGTCTTCCTCGGTGTGTACCGTTGGCCGGCAGGCGGGCGAGATGGCGGCGGTGGGGGGCGGCGTCTGGCGGCGGTACTGCGGCGGCGCGGTGTCTTGACGTGGGCGTGGAGCGGGAGCGTGGCGTCGGGTAGCAGCGGCGTAGGTCATGGCTTGCGGCAGAGGCTGTTGCGGTTCAGGGGTACCCAATGACTGCTGGATTTCCTCTCGAACAATATCTGCGATCGAGGAAACCTGCGGCTGGGATGACGGGAACATTCGACGAAGCTCCTCGCGCACTACGGCCCTTATGGTCTCGCGCAGGTCGTCTGAGCAGAGGGATTGAATGTCAGCGTAGGCTGGCGTCGAGCGTCGATTGAATTGCCGGGTGCGCATCTCCAGCGTCTTTTCAATCGTCGTCGCTTCGGAGATGAATTCCTGGACAGTGCTCGGTGGGTTCCGCATCAGACCCGCGAACAGCTCCTGCTTTACTCCTCGCATGAGGAAGCGAACTTTTTTGTCTTCCGGCATTTCGGGGTCGGCGTGGCGGAAGAGTCTGGTCATCTCTTCTGTGAAGAGCACCACGTTTTCGTTTGGGAGCTGCGAGCGGGTTTCAAGCAGCGCTTCGGCCCTCTCCTTGCGGATGACGCTCGTGAATGTAGCCAGGAACCTTGTGCGAAAGGTGTCCCACGTTGTCAGGGTTCGCTCTTGGTTCTCGAACCAGGTGCGGGCGGCGTCTTGCAAGGCGAAGTACACATGGCGAAGCTTGTCTTCGCTGGTCCACGCATTGAAAGCGGCGACTCGGTCGTACGCTTCGAGCCAGCTCTCCGGGTCTTCAAGTGCTGAACCACGGAAGGTAGGCGGCACCTTGGGTTGCCGGAGCAGGATAGGTGCAGGCGGCACAGGGGCTGTCATCGTCGCTGCGGTCGAGGTCGGGGTCTTGTTCCGCCGGGTCTTGTCAGGTAAAGACCCGTACTCTGGCCGCAGACCTTGTTGTCTTCGGCTTGATCGCTGCTCAGGGTTGCCGTCGATGTCTTCCTCGCGACTTGGGCTCGGTTCACGGCTTGACGGGGGGCGTCCGGAACATGAAGGAACAGCACCTCCACCAGATGTCACGTGGTCGTGACGTTGACGAAGGCAGTAGGCAGTAGTCCAAGATGAAACACTTTATTTGGGCCGAACTTGTGGCCGGTAAACTGAAGGTGAGATTACAGCAATAAACGCTGAGACTGATAGCGGCGAACAGAGCGTCGGCCGTCGATGAACTGAACATCGTTGGAGCGCGCCGGCTTTTATGCATCACGCGTCGAACATTCTAGCCTTATCACTGGTCATCGCGTACGCTCTGGAATAATCTCGAGTGGTCGCGTCTTGCGCGCAATCTTAACAAAACGATCTACAATGATCGCGAAGCTTCTAGAACAATGAGGCGCGGTTTGCGCTGAGCATTGCTGACAGCCTTTGAGGGCGAAAACCGAATAGAGCAAAGTGAAAATAAGAAACGCGCGTGGCAATATTTCGATGGGACGAAAATGCAAGAACACAGTGTGCATCCATTTAGGTGCATGAGAATCGAATCACAATGATCAAAATTAATGCGGAGCACCCCGGTGGGGCCATCTGATAAGCTTGCCATCCTTTTGGGACGTACATACCCAGAATTTCGTTATAGTAGGCTTTGTTTACAGCTTCTTATTGCAAACAAAAAAAAAGCAACTATCTTGGTCGCTCACGTTGCCAAACCATCTTAATAGCAAGGATGACAGCAATGAGGGTTATGAGCTAGGGTTCTTGGCCTCAAGTACTGTAGCGATGCACCCATTGCTGTGGGGTTTCCAATTGCAACGGTTAAATCTTTGAGGCCACGGTGGATGTCATATTTTCAGTGATAGCAATATTGGGGAACACTATAACGGTACATAGCGACCATCCATACTGCGAAGTCTATTCGTGACTGCGTGACTGTTTGCTCATTTCAAATTTTTGTGCGTCTGTCGGGATTCTAGACTATACTCAGAGTTATCATTCTAAATATATCTCTTTAATCTTTTGAACTGCAGCCTATTTGACCAGATGTCGGGTACACGACGTAGACGCTTCAACGCTGTGCTTTTCTAGACCGTCGAAAAAATCAATACTGAAGAAGTATGCCTGATGTTCTCATTTGTTTATTTTTTCTTTTATTCTAATTCTCTGCACTCGTCGTACGAATACTTTCTACTGAAAAAAACAAAAATAAAGACATTACGCTAAACAAGCATTCAGCGCTTCCACCGCATTCTGCGGTTTTTCATTACCACTTCCACTACCTTCTCTTGTGCTCTCGCGCCATAACTTTACAACAAATTTATGTCAGAGTTTACTAATGTCACTTATTTATGCATGTGCGTTTGAGATTCATCACAGGCTCTGTGCCGAAGGACGAACTCTTTTATTGGACATGGGAAACTAAATTCCATTGAGATTTGTTCGTATCTACACTGCGTAAGGAATTTTCCGAACGCACTTGCGCGTCAACGTTCATTGTGGTTGTTGCAGTAAGTAAGAAAGCTTCCCCAGTATGACCATTGCTCTGTGTCACACCATGTATAACAGTGTGAGGCGATGAGTAATGTCGCGGAAGGATATCAGCAATGTTGATGCCTGAACAAATCCGCTTTATGGTATTTGAAAGAGAACTTCATTATCACCGAAGCTATTTTAATATTGGAACGTTATTATAGGGGCCATTAAATAATATTGGAGGTGTTGAATAGAAGTTGGCAAGTTGACGCATGAAGTTCGTACTGAATTCAATCAAATCAAATGAACGAATTTAATTTTATTGTTAAGATTACAAGCACATCGTTCATTTCCAGTAAAACTTACATACGTAGCTCGACGTGACCCAAAAAGCCAGAAAAGGCAGTGGCACGGCCAAGACTGAGCACATGTACAAAACATCACATAATATTACATCACCAGCTGCAATGATATGTCAGTTCATGTCCAGCGACTGCTGGAATTGCCATCGAGTGCAACAACAGCTGCTGAAACTAGGAAGAAAATAAACCGCGAGGAATGAGACAATATTTCCATCACACTTCTATAATTCATCCATCTAGGCAACCCAATATTCATTTATTCTGAATATACGAGACACAATATTTTCATCGGACTCCCTCAGAAGATAGGATGATCACCTGAGGACTGCATCGAATTATTATCATGCGGATTATTGCAGCTGTTGCTCAGGCGGGGCACTTATTGACAAGAGCACCGTGCACGTAACTACTCATGAATATACCCAAGTTATTCAACAATACGATTTTAATGGCGAAAATTTCGCTGTAAATTCGAGGCTAAGACGAAACGAAGGAACATAAAATAAGCATTATTATAGGCCCTAACCCTCTGGTGTTGCCTTCTCTCTATGCGATTTTTTAATTTCTTGGTGCTCTATATTTCACACGTTAACTAGCACAAACTTCCTCACTTCCCGTTCTTAATACGAATAGCTTGCCAACATATGTACGCAACGTCTAAATGTAGTGAGACTTCTTATTTTACCGGCGTCCCTGTGCCTGCATCCTCTGAAAACAATGTGCGCAGCTGTAGTGTCACACTCTTCTCGTTCAGCGAAAACAATGGCGTACGTATGTAGCACAACTGGGAACATGCTCCCATAGTGCGAGGGCTAGGTTGCTCAGATAATGCAATGGTGTTGTTCAGATTAGACTTGCACTTCTGAAGATCATTCTACATATGTTATCATGTATGTTACCCGGAAAGCCTCTTACATAAAAAGAATTTTAGCCCAGTTTTGTATTCAGATATGGCTGAGGAAATGGGAAAGTCTGGACTGTATCTCAATCAAATTTCCTGCGTGTTTCTCATTTTTTAAGTCATATGTTATGCGCAACTATGCGCACATCCCTGATATGTATTCGAAATCTGTCTTCTGTTCCTAATTTACGATAATCATATATATATATATATATATATATATATATATATATATATACCGGGTGTCCCATATATCATGCACAACGATTAAAAAAAAAGATGAACATCGTTACGCTAAGCACACCTACCTATGCATATTGTTGCCAGTATACTGTACACTAAAAATTTTATCGTTAATGAGGTTTAGTTATTTAGTCCTAATTATTGTTCTAACTCTACAAATACACGCCTAATTATTAAAATATCAATGAGGCATATGTAGGCATGTTCAAATGACAGCGAACTATGCTATTTTTAACAACGTGTTAACTGCGTGCTCGCTTTTTTTTTCTTGCTAATATAGAAAGCCAGCGAAATCTGAAAAATGACACGTGAATAGATTGGAGTGCGCATCAAGTAGCAGCCCCCCCTGAAACAGGATCACTGTAAGGTAGCAAGTCAACACCACGCTCCTACCTTTCGTGGGTGGGAGCGTAGTCACGTGTTATTTTTCATATTTCGTGTGCTTTTCTCATCATCCGAAAAAAATGAGCACCTAATTAGTACGTTGCTGAAACAAGCGCAGTCAGATGTCATTTGAGTATGGCTACATATGCCTTATTGGCATCCTAATGATTAGGTGAGTACTTGTCGAGTTTTAAACATAATTAGAACTAATTAAGTAAACCTCATTAACGGATATTAGTAGTGGCTGCTACAGTGTACTGGGAACAGTATGCACTACGTTGCTCAGTTAGTGCAATATGGTCCCCTTCTTTTAAATTGTGCTACGTGATATTTGGGACATCCTGTGTGTGCTTGTGTGCGTGTGTGTGTGTGTGTTGAAAAAGCGCTGCGGAAAGACCATGCAGGTGTTCACTGGCGAATTCCTGCTGAAATCCATGTGACTCCTTTATTCCTGCTCCCTCTCGTTTCCTATAAGCTGTCATCCTCTAAACCTGACTTAAATCTCCTTCAGGCTTTTTGAAAGTGAATTACTCAAAGACATGAAATAACACAAGCAGCTCGGTGGGCGTTTTTCCGCACCTGTAACCAATGAGAGAGCAACACGTGAAAGGCGCAAGCCCCTTGATTTGGTGTGGGCCAGCCAAATGCAGGCACGAACCGGCGCACCGACCTATTTTCTCTCCCTTTCTACAGGTCGTTAAGCAACGCGTATTCCACATGAACCGCTGCAGGCGGTCTTGCGGGCGGAGGCGTCGGTGGTATAGTGGTTAGCATAGCTGCCTTCCAAGCAGTTGACCCGGGTTCGATTCCCGGCCGACGCATGTTTTTTTTTTTTTACATTTTTTTTTCTCTTTTGAACATACGGCAAAACGTTCAATACGCCGTTTCTTGTGTCGCAAAAAGGCGATATCGGCGGTTTGACGAAAACTACCAACAGTTTGAAGTAGTCGAGTTTAGGCTTCGGCTGATGCCTCTGAAACAAATGAAGTTTTGAAGCTCAAGTAGGGCTTAATGATACTGATTTTTGGTACACTGTTGGCGCGTTTACGTCTAGCAACGCCGCGGTAGCTTAGCCAGTAAAGAATCGAATACAGAGGAAGAGGTGGCACCTAGGATTAATGATTGTGGTGGCCACATTTCGGTGGGATCGAAATGCAACAACACTCTATTTAGTAGCACCTGTATAAAATCAGTGAAAGTTATTCTGGGCATGGTAATCATCTCATTTTTTGGCTCGTTAATCACCAGAAGTTCGTTCTGTAGAAAGCTATGTTTACTACGTCTCACTTCGAAAAACAAAGATATATACAAGTCGCGCACATTAGCAAACCATTTCAATATCAACGACAATAACAGTAGTGGTTATCAGCTTGGCTTCGTGACCTCAAGTACTATACGTGGGCACCATATAATGCGAGGATTTTGAAACTGTGACGTATACATGTTTGCGGCCACGGCGGATGTCGCACTTTCATTGATGGTGCTATTGGCGAACACTGCCACAGCAAAATCTCGAAGTAAAAGAGGAGCGCAAAAAGACGGGACACAAGGTACAAGATGACGCGAAGGGTGCTCACTACCCACTGATTTCATTAGGAAATGATGTCTTTCTGTCTATTGTCTCTTGCGTCCTGTCGTTTAGCGCTCGGCTTTTCTTTTCAGACAATCTACCAACTCGCCCAGCAACGCATTCTCTAAAGCCACGGCAAAGCGCCATTTCGGTACAGAGCGACCATATATACTGCGAACTCTGTTACTGACTCTTTCCACATTTCAAAGTAATGCTTCTGTCAGGATTCTAGAATATACTGAGTGTTATCATTCTAACTATCCATTCTTTGTGATCTTTGGAACAGTTACACCACGGCACATATTTCACCAGATCTCCAGTAGGGTGACGTCAATGTTTCAAAAAATGTTTCATAAAACGTCGGTGTTATCCACGGTGTAAGGATATTCAGGTGTTCACACTGCGCGCGTCTGAGCAGCCAAAGTACGTTCGGCTACTATCGGACTCACCTAGTACTTTTGCTGCGAGCCATTAGATGGCGCCGTGGTCAGCGGACCCAGCTAAGCGGGGCTGCCGAATTCAAATTCGTCTGCCCCCCTGCCGTTTTCTTCGCAGTGGTGTTAGCAATGCTCAAAGCGTGAAGGAAATTCACTATTGCAGACTAGAAGGACAAGTGTACAAGTATACGCTACCATGAAAGCATCTCGTGCAGGGTGTGAATGCCCTTGAGTGCATATTTTTTGCAATGTGAATGATGCAGGGTGTGAATGTCATTGATTGCATATTTTTGGACTTCTCTAAAGCTCATCATCTTCTTCCTCACCAGTTACCCTATTTTAAGCTAAGTAAAATAAACATTGACCACGATATATTAACGTGGATCGAATAGTTTCTAGCTAACCAAACTTAGTTTGTCACCACCAACAATAACAATTCACCGGAGTCTTGTGTTACTTCCGGAGTACCTCAGGGCTCAGTTTTGGGCCCTCTTCTCCTTCTTGTTTACATCAATGACCTGCTGAATACTACTTTATCATCAATTAGGTTATTGCCTGAACACTGGGTTATTGATAACGCGTAATAATAGAAATGTTTGCGCTAATACTGGCATTATTACTCTGCAACAAGATCTTAATGAAGTTTCTTCCAGGTGCACTAGATAGAACATGCGACTAAACGCTAACAAATAATAGGTAATGCGTGTTTCCCGTAACTCTACTTCTTATTGATGTTCCAGAATGTCTAATTAACGATAGTATTTCAGAAAGCGTTTCATTCTACAAGTATCTTGGCGTAAAATTTGCTTCTAACCTTTCATGGCACACTCACGTCACCTACGTAACTAACAATGCCCATCACACTCTTGGCTATCTTCAAACAAACTTTTCAAGGGCGCCTTCTGCTATAAAACTCATTTTATATAAAACTCTCGTTCGTTCGAAGCTCGCGTATGAGAGCTCTGTATCAGATCTAGGCACTAACACTCTCATTCAAACCTTGGAATTAATCCAAAATTGTAGTGCACGTTTCATCCTCTCATACTATGCACGCACATCTTGTGATTCATCCATGAAAATAGCTTTGAGCCTTCCACTTTTTTCTTCACGCAGGCAAAGTGTCTCGTCTTGTTCTTTTTCATAAAATTTTCCACAATCCTCAGCTAAAGCACAACCTTCTTTCCAAACTACACTACATATAAAAGAGATGTGGCCATCCCCACATAGAACACATTCCTTTTTCAGACACCAAACTCTTTCCCGATTCCTTTATTCCCATTTCCGCAAATGACTGGAACCACCTGGTCACCTTTATTGCCCAACTGGCCGACATCACTGCTTTTAAGGCTGCGGTTGAATGCAATGTTTACTCTTAGCAGCTCTTTTTCCCTCTTTTTTTTCTATTATTGTTTATACCGTGACCCACTTCTTTCTGTATCGCCTTCAGGCCCTGAAGGTATTGACATATATAAAAATACAGAAATAAAATGCACCATTTGTCACCCAAAGTTTGTTCTACACAACGGAATGTTCCAGTGTTGGTGGCGATTAGGGCACGGAGTAGCACATGTTTTCAGTGGAGATTCTGGATTTCAAGTAGACTGCATTTCTGGGGGGATTTCAAACAGGCTTTCGATAATGTTCCTCATGATTTGTCATTGTATAGATTATCGCCTCTCTGTATTCATCCGGCTATAGTTGGTTGGATTCGACGGAAGAACACAGCATGTTTTGATTAATGGTGTTAGGTCAACTGAAACAGCCGTTACTTCAGGTATGCCGCAGGGATCTGTTTTAGGACCTTTTTTTATTTCTTATTTGTCTCACTGATATCGTACAAAGTCCAGAGTGCTACGTCAGATTATATGCGGATGACTGCGTTATTAATAGGAAGATAACAAACAAACGCCATGTTAATAGCATAGGTCGGCAAAAGATGTGGAGCTCACTCAGACTCACTCATGGAATATATTTTGCCCTTGGGACTCACCCAGACTTAGATTCACCAAACTTTTCCTCAACCGAACTCACTCGAACTCAGACTCACTAAAAATTTTCCCAGCCGGGCTCACTCGGACTCAGACTCACGAAAATTTTTTTCCAGCCGGACTCACTCAGACTCAGACTCACGGCTCTATCTGAGTCTGAGTGAGCCGACTCATGAGTCCGTTAGCGTACAATCGACTTCTTTGAACTTGGTGTCAATGCTCTTTAACACCAATATCTCGCGTAATCGGTGCTCTACTTGGCGCCTTTTAATCTCGTACCTTCAGATATGAGATATCAGTGGTTGCAATCCAGCCAAGCACCTTTTTATTGAAAGAGCGAACTCACATGAAAT
>JALIZH010008480.1:0-30156 GCA_030522465.1 Rhipicephalus appendiculatus | reverse complement strand
CAAGCCACAATGTGCACAATGCAGAACCACTGCTGCAGATTCGTTTTTTTTACATTTCTGAAGAATTTGCTTCAAGCCGTAAAAGAGCAATGCGCCGCGGAAATTGACCGGCCATTCCAATGTTCCTCAATAAAAGTGAGAACTAACAGACAATGATTCCATGGAAAGTATACGCGATTTTATTATAGCGGTAATTGTAATGCAAATGTGATACCTGGCAAAGAAATTTAAAGGCAACATCCCCACAACAACATCACCAGAAAAACTGATGACACGACGATTTGATGTCATAGAGGTATGACACCACAACTAGGAACGGGCCCTTGCTCCAAAATTCCTTTGAACAGTGCGTTGCCTCCTATTGTTGATTACATGGTCTCTAAATTGTATAACAAGGAGCTTGAGTAGGAATTTATGCAATCTAGATTGCTCCGGTAATATTTCCAGCACTAGGTTTGCTCGTAACTTTTTTGTTTTTGCTTACAAAATGCAGGCACCTACTACGGGAAAATGACGCCATCGTTTTAAGCAAGTGGAGTTCTGAACGACTCACTTAATTTATTTCAATGATGTTCATTGCATGCGCTGGAACATGCATTAATTCTTGTATTTTGTATAAATCCTTTAATGATGTTTGTGCCTTCTGCTGTTGTAATTTGCACATTTAGTGCTATTTCCATAATTTAGTTCATCTCCCCGAAAATATCTGCATTATTTTTTTCATTATATAAATATATCTTCTGTATATCATATTGCATACGTTTAATTTTTTGCCCATGTACCTAATTATTTCCGCTGCTTTAACGTTTCTTATGTCTGCAAATCTTTTTTAACCGAGGATCCAACTGCGGTCTGAGACCTTCGCCTGACAACATCGCCAGTAAATTTGTGAACCCTCAATTTGTATTAATAAACTAGAACTGAAGCAAATCGTCTTATTGTTCTCAGTTTTCTCAAATCGTCTCATTAGTCGTCCAGAATTACAAAGCTTAGAATTATTTCATGAAGGAAAAATGTGCGCTCGTTTGTCGGACACTCACAAGTTTGCCCGTACCAGTTTTTAACAGTGGCGTGGCTCTTACACCATAAGCCCGGAATGTATTTAAAACATTAGAGGCAGTAGCTATGCCACAGCCGGTCACCGACAATCATCTCACAAACATCTGTGCAACAGAGATGAACGATTTGTACAATGGAGTTCTCACTCCGATTTTGAAAATTATTCAGGCTTTTTTTTCGTCGAAAGACCTGTACTTCAGCGATGTCAGCGGGGATTTCGTTCAATTTCCCGCCTTTCATTGCAAACCTATATCAACGAAGTGGAAGCAAAAATACCACAGAAGTAATTGTTTGTGCCCACTGTTTCTCTGCACGCTTAAAAATATACGTGCTATCAAGTTTATAAATTGTACGCCTACAATTCCGAAAGAGTATCCAGAACTAATAACGAGAAATTGCACTTTGCAAATTAGCACAGATAACGTATGGAGCCATAAAAAGTATGTCATTGGCAACAGATTAGTTGCCTAAAAATGGAAGATTTTTTATAACTTGTATTTCATTGATAATTTGGATTAGAATTGACAGGAATTAACAAGACGCTGTCCTATCGCCGTCATGGCTATACCGGCATTGCGTGAAAGTTGCTGCAGTGAAAGACTGCAAACGTGGTCATGCCGACATATGTTATAAAATGGAAAAGATAACTGAACATGGCTCATAACAAGGCCGAACTAACACAGAATCTATAAAAAATCTAGGCAGCTTCGCACTAGTGGTGCCACGCCTCAAAGAAGCGCGGATCTGAGCAGCCTTCGTCGTTTCTCTTCGCTTTTCCTTTTCTTTGCTCATCTCTTTCTTTTTCTTTTGCAGTCCTTTTTGTATTTTACTGTCTTTATTTCTACTGAATTCAACTGTCTTTATTTCTACTGAATTCAACTACGCTTCATTTTTTTTCCACTTATTTCTCGTTGTATTTCTCGCTTTTTCCCTCTTTATTTCTCCTTTTAAATGCGGTTTTTCCTGTGTTATGACAAGGGTTGACAGCATTCGACAGCTCGGGCCTCTAGTGCTCCTCACTTAATATAATCATCAAGGTGCTCAAAGACAGCACTTCTCTTTGGGGAGCGCGCCGGCTCAACTTGCTTCAGATGGCTATGATGTGCGTGGTTTTGACTGCGTTGCGCCAAGGGATGACCGCGTACGGCAGCATACGACATCCCGCGCCCGGAATTTACTCCGCAATGCGCGGGATGCAGCTGCGCCTAAGCAGTATAAGGGCTGTAAATGCCAACACCTATACAAAACATTTATACGTTCAAAGCCATATTTCACTATTGGACAACAATTGGCAGAAAACTACCAGGGGAAGGTGAAAATCTGCGAAGTAATGCGATCAACCAGCTGCTGCATCAACGAGAGAAAAGCGTTCATTACGTCCTTAGAATGAAGGTGGATAGCGTCCATTTGCAGTTTTGCACACGTCTCTTTTGCTCAGTAAAAAGCCAAAATAATTTGTGAGCCGAAACTTGCCTTGCAGAAGCAGCAACTGTTCGTCAGTCTCTTTGGAATCGCATCTGTAAGAGGCCTGATTGACTGTGCCGCCTTGATGAGGATGATTGTGTAAGTTGTGGAGGCCCGTACCCACTGAAGGTTACTTCACGAGAAACGATTAGCAGTTGCAGCTTTGGGAACACAAATGCCAAAAAAAAAACAAACAATGAAAATATTGATGCTGCGGGAAAACTTTCTGGGCCATTCGACAAAACACTCATGTGACTATTGCTACAAAGTGAAATTTTCTGAATGTTTTCATTTTAAACATTGCGCAGCTCTTCCCTACTGGAATAACTGGCGCATGCGAAGCTTGATATTTCCGTTCATCTGTGTTCCTCTTGAAGAAATGGTAAACGAAAGCTATATGTGGGTACTGTGGAGCGGTTGTTTCCCTGATTAATGTGTCAAATGATATTCATTTGAGGTAAACGTCAGCCAGTGAGTCAGGTTGGATATGGACCTCGACAGCTGGTATGGTGGCGCTGCGGCGCTAGGACGGTCAGTGCCGCCAGTAGCGGCCGTGTGCGTCAACCGCCGCGACATGTTGTGGGCGCTCTTTGCTGCTATGGCCGCTGCGAACTCCGCTCTGTGGGAGCAGAGCATTGAGAGGAGAGAGAGATGTTTATTGCGGCAGAAAAGCTGAGAGGTCGGCCTGAATCCATTTTCTGGCCTGCTACTCAGCGTTAAGAAAGGGGAAGGGGCGGAAAAGAAAGGAGAAAGAAGGTGACGATGATGAAAAGGAGGGTCGTGATGAAGCAAAACGTTCACAAACAATTTACAGTCTCTTGTCGAGTTCGGTCTCTCGCAAAAACTTGATTAGCGCTTTCAGAACATCGCTCTGATGACGAGGTGGTGGTCCCAACAGAACTTTTTCAGAAACTTGTTGCTCCGTATATTTCAACAAGGTGGTGGCCATAGAATTTCTTTGCGCGATATATCGCGGGCAGACGCACAAGATTTGTTCCGTAGTCTCAGGAGTGCCACAGGTCTCGCAATTCGGACTGTCTGCACGGCCGATGAGGTGTAGGTAACGACGGGTGAACGCCACACCTATTCGTAATCGGTGCAGTAAGCTTGTACAGCACCTTTTCATGGTTGGCGGTATTCTAAAATGCATATCTGGGTCGAGATCATGAAGACGGCGGTGACGGTGACTTGGCAATGACCAATATGCTGCAGTAGTTTCTCGGAGGAGTGTCTGCGGAACGAGCAGTGCGCATTACTGCGTGGGTTCTACGCAGCTGAACATGTAGAAATATATTTAAACTAAGAGCAGTCTTCATCATAGCCATGATCTCTCCGCCGGCAACCATGTTTGCGGCGCTATGACGAAAACTGTCAGCAAAGGGGCCTTTCCACATCGTTGGTGTGTGGCCGAGATAAAGAGCCCCCACTGTGATCCACCTTCAGCTGGGTATCAAAGATGAATAAGAATCTTCTATAATGTGCATTTAATTAAAAGCTTTATTTTCATCGGTTACATTAAAAGTTTGCTTTGACTTCCACACCCAATCTCCTATTCAACAGGCGTCTGTTGGTTGGTGCTGGGGCTAAGTAAGAAAAAAATTCGTTCCGTTCCCCTCGCTTGGCACGTTCGTTCCGTCCTCTACATAGTTTGCCAGTTGTATATAGAATCATTTACGCATTGCGCAGGCCAGCTGCATGCGCATGCGAGTGAGCGTGCCCAGGATGCAAGGGAGCGTGCAAGCAGGCCGCCGCCTTGGCTATGTTTGTCTAGAAGTGCGTGCACACATACTACACAGACTTACCATGCGCCTGGTTCTGGTCATCGCGGCGTCCACTGCTATATACGATCATCTTATACGCTTCGTCGCAGGGTCACGCCATCACATTTCCAGGAAAACAAATCTCGGAACACATCGGCAGAATGCCGGGCTATCGAGCTTCTGTCGTTGCCCTGGGCACTGCATACGCGGGTAAGATGCTTCATTGCGGAAGCGGTTCGTTTAGCCTTAAAAAGCAGAGTTATGATCGCGACGAGCAAGGGTGTGCAATAATAGTAAGAAAAGCGTCAAAAATGAAGAGCGTCTGCTGAACTCGCAAGTCACATCGCCCTTATCAACACTGTCATCGCTCGTTCTCTTGAGCCTTCCACGCAAATCCATACAATTTGATTTTCGACAGCTAACCGCCAGCGTTCGTAGAGATGTTATGACAGCCATACACGCTACACCCCTGGTCTACCACGAATTATATTCGTCCCTTCGAGCTCGTATTTCCCCACCCGCACGCAGCCGCTCGCAGTCGCGACTGATTTGCAGCGAGCCGTGCGGTGGAGCGGTACCACTTGTTCAGTGACAACTGCAGCGCACTAGGCACATAGCTTGGGTTTGTTTGCTATTGAGCAGGCATGGTTTAGGGTTGTTTAAATGTTGACTAAATTCCATGGGACCAACCGGTGCCTGCGAGGATAAACTTCGGTTTCGTGAGTCACAATGTGTCATATTTTAGTTGTACAATGCTTTAGATGCCAAAACCTGAAAATATCACAAAACATTGCCGAGGACCCCAAAGGTTCAAGGTATGCGCTGGTTTTCAGTGTCATAAAGACTGCACCTCACGTCACCAACCTCTGGGTGCTAACTGCGACGGATCACACCCGCTATTGTTAGGAAAGTACCCAGAGAAAAGCCAACCGCGCAGCAGAAGAAAGAACCTGTACAACATGAAAAAAAAGGCTCTAGAAAGGCCGCTCTTCGAGCTTGCGCTGTGACTATGCTGCGGGTTCCGCGAAGGCCTGGCGGTTAATTTCCGTTTTTTTTTCAGCCGTTTCAACAGTTCGATATATCACTGGCTCTGCTACCATGACTGATGAAACGATTTCGCAAGCTGCATTACTGTCGCATCCACAAAAGCCGACTGTTTCTATACCACCCCTTACGGAGTTATGTACGTGGCATGAATTTTAGGAGCGAAGGTAAAACGTCGGGTGTCCACAAAAACCCTCCGTGTCGTTGCTTATGAATAACCAAACCACTGCTGCGCACCACTTGTGTGTAACCTCGCCTAGCCGTGCGTGCGCCGAGGAGTAACTAGCACCAAGCCACGCCCACAGACGTAGGCAGTCCACACATTCGCGACACCGAGTTTGCCGGGTTTGGCACCAGCCAAGTACGAGCAACGAAAGGTACTATCGCGCACAGTATGAGCTACATCACGCGAGGGCGCGGCCCAGCACTCTGCAAGGCTGTTAAGTGGCGCCGATCGTGCCATAATTTTGAGTTATTGGGAGAGAGTCTGGCTATTCCTGTAAGTGCGCATCACTCCCTAATGCTTGCTTTCACCCTGTCCCTCTTTTATTTGAAGGAACGTTTTGCCATTTATTTAGCTTTACTGAAAAAAAATTCGAAGTCTGTGTGTCAGGCTACAGCGGCCGTTATCATTTTCGAAGCTGACATCACGACCGGGCAAAACAAGGGCAAGCGTGAAAGCAAGGCGAGGCGACGCACACTCAAAGGAACAGCTAAACGCTCCCCTGATAAGTCCAAGTTATTTGACGATCGGCGCCACTGTACAACCTTACAGTGCTCTTGGCCACGCGCTCCCATGATGTAGCTCATACTGAGCGCGATAGTACCATAGCCAGCTTTGTACGTTACTTTCTGACGCTGGAGTTAAAACATTCATGCAAGGTCTGTGACGGGTTCTGTCTGTGCCAAGGAAAGACCTAGCAGCAGCCAAGATGGCCATGTTATGCCCTAAAAACCGAACGATTTTCGCTGTTTCTTAATCTTCACATGGCTATGGTAAATGTCTTCCTTTTTTGTGATAGATATTCTGGCGCATTTCCTAGACGTCTTTGAATAGAAAAGGCACCAGGCTTTCAAAAAGTGTGATTGTGGCCTCCTGAAACAAGATATTGCCACGCGTGTTATTTTGATGTGCTCGGTTTAAACCCAAAAAGACTGTGAGCAATGCTCGGCGCAGCTTGCGCCTCAGTGTTCGAGAAGCTTCACGTTTGCAGTAGATCGTTTTGTTAACATTGCGAACAGCACGCGAACACTCAAGATTATTCCAGAGCATGCGCGACCACAAGTGAAAAGACTGCAAAATTCGACGCATGGTGTATAAAAGACGACGCGTCCCAGCGATTATCAGTTGATCGACGGCCGACGCTCTGTTCGCCGCTATCACTGACAGTGTGTATTGCTGTAATCTGACTTTCCGTTTACCGGCCACAAGTTCGGCCAAATAAACAGTTTCATCTTAGACATACCCACTGCTGCGTTCGTCAACGTCACGACCACGTGACATCTGGTGGAGGTGCTGTTCCATCATGTTCCGGACGCCCCCCGTCGAGCCGTGAACCCAGCCCACATCGCGGAGAATACACCGAAGTTCCCCTTGCAACAACGAGCTAGCCGCAGCCTGCAAGGTAGCCAGAGCATGAACTCCTGCCGGAAAATACCAGGCAAACCACGACTTCGACTTCAAACGGAGCGACGATCACAGCCTCAGTGCCGCCTGCACCCATCCTGCTCCGCCAACCGAAGGAGGGGCGCCAACTTTCCGCGGTTCATCACACGAAGACCCGGAAACCTGGCTTTAAAAATGCGACCATGTCGCCGCTTTTAACAACTGGAGCAGTGAAGACAAGCTACGACATGTGTACATCGCCTTGGAAGAGGCGGCTAGGACATGGTGCGAAAACCAAGAGCGCATCCAGAAAACATGGGACGTTTTTCGTACCAGGTTCCTGGCCACATTCACGAATGCCGTCTGCAAGGAGAGGGCTGAGGCTACGCTCGAAACGTGCATCCATCTCCCTAAGAAAAACGTTGCATTATTCACCGAAGAAATGACCAAGCTCTTCCGCCATGCAGATCCAGCCATGCCCGAGGAAAATAAAGTTCGCTTCCTCATGCGAGGAGTGAAGCAGGAGCTATTTGCAGCACTGATGCCCGAATCCACCAAACAGCGTCGAAGAATTCGTCTCGGAAGCGACGACGATTGAGAAGACGCTAGAAATGCGCACCCGACAGTACAATCGTCGCCTGACTCCAGACAGCGCAGCTGTTCAAGCCCTGGGCTCTGAAGATTTGCTTGAAATGATTCCGAGCCATTGTGCGAGAAGAGCTGCGAAAGCTCGCACCTTCTCCGCAACCTGAAGTCACGTCAATTGCGGACGATGCACGAGAGGAAATTCAACATTCTCTGAGTGTTCCTCAGCCGGCCCCACCACAGCCACAAGCCATCACCTACGCTGCTGCCGCCCGCCGTCACGTGCCCCTTCCACGCCCACACCAACATGCCGCTCCGACGCACATCCGTCGCCAGACGCCGCCGCCCCCGCCACCACCGACGTCCTACCATCCTCCTGTCGGCCAGCGCTACACACCAAGGAAAACAGACGTTTGGCGCGCCCCTGACACCCGCCCGCTCTGCTACCATTGTGGGGAGGCCGGCCACATCTACCGCAGCTGCCAGTACCGACAGATGGGACTACGCGGATTCACCGTCAACGCACCGCGTCCGTAGCCTGGCGAACGGCCTCGCGACATCAACTACTACCTCACCGGAACACAGTGGCAAGAACGACGACCTTCCCGCTGGCCGTCGCCCGGCCACTACATGTCACCGCACCGCCTGCAGTACACTGGCCCAAACCGGGGCCGGTCACCTAGCGGATACCTAGCGGGTATCCGGGAAACTAAGAGCAGCAGCCGATAGAGGTGCGGTTGCTGTACGACGAAATGCCGAAGATCCTCCGCGGCCGCAGGCGACAACAACGAGACGAAACCTGCAGAACACGACGCGAAGCACACGAAGCCCTGCCGACGAAACGTCGTGGACCGACGAAGACCTGGCGACGCAGCATGATAGAAGCAGCGCAACAAATAGACGCAGACGTGATCTGACGCCGCGACCTAACCGCAACGCAAAGCGACGGACTAGCGACCTCGACGTTCTCATCGACGCCCACAACGTCACCGCTCTCATCGACACTGGGGCCGAGTATTCCGTCGTCAGTGGGCCATTCGCCGCCAAGCTGAAGAAAGTAAAGACCAATTGGAGTGGACCCGAAATCCGGACAGCTGGAGGCCACCCGATAACGCCGACTGGAGTCTGCACGGCGAGAGTCACCATCAATAACCGGACTTATCCTGCGAGCTTTGTAATCTTACAACACTGCTCCAGGGTTGTGATACTTGGAATGGACTTCCTAAGTGACCACGGCGCCGTCATCGACCTGAGGTCTGAGTCAATAACACTAACCTCAGAAAAAGCGCTCCCGCCCCACGCGACGCCAGGGGAACCATGCATTGAATGTGATAGAAGGGTAGGTGCCAGTTCCGCCGCTCTCCAGTGTCATTATTTCCGTCGGCACCGAAAAACCCGAAAAACTTGAAGGCGTCATCGAGGGCGATCAGCACCTACTCCTGAACCGTCAAATTTGCGTCGCAAGAGGCATAGCCGAGCAGCGTGACTGTAAAGCAAATGTAGTGCTCAGAAACTTCATCCACGAATATAGGCACCTCAACATTGGTACGACGGTCGCCTACATCGACGAATGCATGGCCGCCAGTAATGTTTTCACCCTCTTCGATGCTGCCGAACCTGCTTCGACGAATCGAGGTCCCGAACCCGATTTAGACGTTAACCCGAGCCTTCCTAAGGTCAAGCAAGACGAGCTGAAAGCCCTGCTCATGCACTTCAAGGACTGCTTCGCGGTGTCGTCAAGAATTCGACAGACCCCAGTCGCCAAACATCGGATCATGACAGAAGGAAGTGCCCGACCAGTTCGAAAGAGCCCATACCGATTTTAGACGCCTCGACGCGAGGCCGTGAAGAAACAAGTCGACGAAATGCGACGCGACGACATCATTCAGCTGTCCAAAAGTCAGTGGGCGTCACCCGTGGTGTTAGTGAAGAAGAAGGACGGAACCCTTCGTTTCTGCGTCGATTATCGTCGCCTGAACAAGATCACTAAGAAAGACGTGTTTCTCTTCCACAGATAGACGACACCCTATATCGACTCCACAACGCGAGGTACTTTTCATCGATGTAACTCAAGACCAGCTACTGGCAAATTGAGGTCGATGAGAGAGACCGAGAAAAGACCGGCTTTATAACACCAGATGGCCTCTTCGAGTTCAAGGTCATGCCCTTTGGCCTTTGCTCGGCTCTTGCCGACTTTTCAACGCGGTATGGATACGGTGTTGGCCGGCTTGAGGTGGCAGACGTGCCTCGTGTACTTGGACGACGTCGTTGTGTTTGCCTCAAACTTTGACGAACACCTCCGGCGCCTTGAAGCAGTACTTCAAGCAATAAAAAATTCCGGACTCACCCTGAAGCCAGAGAAGTGCCGCTTCGCATACGAGAAGCTCTTGTTCTTGGGCCACGTCATCAGCAAGTCAGGAGTTCGCCCCTACCCGCGGAAAACAGCTGCCATCGCCGCCGTCCCGCCGCCCACTCACAAAAAGGCCGTGTGCCGGTTTCTCAGCTTGTGTGTATATTACAGACGCTTCGTCAAGGAATTTTCAAGGATCGCCGAACTGCTAACTGACCTCACGGAAGCCGACGTGGAATTCAAATGGGAAGCTGCACAAGTCGAAGCATTTGAAGAACTTAAAGCGACGCCTACAGGTGCCTTCGATACTTGCGCATTTCGGCGAATACGCCGGAACAGAAGTACACACCGATGCGAGTAGTGTTGGAGTCGGCGCCGTGCTTGTGCAGAGGTCTGACGGACTGGAAAGGGTCATCAGTTATGCTAGCCGATCGCTATCCAAGACGAAAGCCAACTGTTCTACAGCAGTAAAGGAGTGCCTTGCCATCATCTGGGCAACATTCCATGTTTTGCCCCTAACTCTATGGCAGGCCTTTCAAAGTTGTGAGCGACCACCCCGCCTTGTGTTGGCTAGCTAACTTGAAGAACCCTTCAGGTCGCCTCGCACGGTGGAGCCGAAGACTTCAAGAATTCGACATTACCATCGTGTTCAAGTTCGGAAGGAAACACTCCGACACCGACTGCCTGTCTCCTGCCCCCCGTCGACCCACCACCGCCCAACGACCAGTATGATGACAACTTCTTGGGAGCTATAAGTGCCGACGACTTCGCCGATCGACAGCGAGCCGACCCGGAGCTGAGGGGTCTAATGGAATACCTGGAGGGCAGGACCACCGTTGTCCGAAAAGGTATTCAGGTGAGGATTGGTATCCTTTTTCTTGAAAAATAACGTCCTCGTAAAGAAGAACTTCTCTCCGGCCCGAGTCAGCTACCTTATCTTTGTACCCTCGGCACTGCGACCAGAAATTCTGGATAACCTGCACGACGACCCGACTGCTGGCCACCTCGGTTTTTCTCGCACGCTCGCGAGGATACCAAGAAAATTGAAGGACACTTTGTATTCCAAAGTCTGTACGGCGAAAGCGTGTGGCCATTCGACTGACAATACCATGTCGTTTTTCTTTTACACTCTCAGTGTGATAACACACAAACCGAATATGTGCGGGTTTTCTTGTTTAATTATTTGCCGCGAATCGCACCCAGATGCCAGACTAATCTTCCTCCGTTCGCGTGCGTTCGTATTTTGTGCCGCTTTGCGCATCGTACAAACTCCATCCGCGTTCCAGCGCTTAAATTGACGAACCCTTTGTAAATTCCAAAGTGTGTTCCGCGAACGCCTGTGTTCATTGAGACGGCGTCGGTCAGAATGATTCCAAACACTGGGCACAGCGACGCCACGCAAGCAAAGCGGGAGCACTGTAGAGTTCGACGCGACCGGCGTCCTTTTGCGCACCCCGGTGGCCACCTGGATCCGTGCAGGGCTCGGACAGACGAATGGCACGACAGACACGGACGGACACGGACGAACGGACGGATGGATGGACGGACGGACGGATGGACGGACACGGACGCACGGACGGAGGGATGGACGGACGGACGGACGGACGGACGTATGGACGGACGCCGGATGGACGTGAGCATGAGAAATTAAAGGTTTTCGCCTTAAAAGTGCTACTGACCACGCCTTACCGCCAACGTCACTCGTTACGTGAAGACATGCCGGGACCGCCAGCGGCGCAAGACACCGCCGACAAGGCCAGCGGGACTTTTGCAGCCCATCGAACCACCTCGCCCTCCATTCCAGCAGATAGGCATGGACTTACCGGGGCCGTTCCCGACGTAAGCTGTCGGAAACAAATGGATCGGCGTAGCTACTGACTACCTCACCCGCTACGCCGAGACAAGGGCCCTACCTAAAGACAGCGCTGCCGAGGTAGCAAAGTTCTTCGTTGAGGCATCCTCCTGCGTCATGGCGCCCCAGAGGTCCTCATTACCGACAGAGGCACGGCCTTTACAGCGGAGCTACCTGAGGCGATGTTGAGATACAGCCAGACAAGCCACCGCCGCACCACCGCCTACCACCCACGTGCCAATGGCCTCACCGAGCGTCTCAACAAGACCATCGCTGACATGCTGGCCATGTACGTCGACGTCGAGCACAAGATGTGGGATGTCATCCTTCCGTACGTGACCTTCGCGTACAACACGGCCGTACAAGTAACGACGCAGATGATGCCATACAAGTTGGTCTACGGACGGGGCCCGGCAACGATGTTCGACGCCATGTTACCAAACGACATCCGACAAAGAAAAGATTGACGTCACCCCCTTACCTACAGCACGCCGAAGAAGCTCGACAACTCGCCGGTCTGCGTATCTAGTGCCAGGAAAAGACCGACAGCCGTCGCTACAACATTCGACGATGTTTCGTGGAATACCAGCCTCGCGACCGTGTGTGGGTCTGGACACCAATACGTCGACGTGGAGTCTGTGAAAAACTTCTTCGCCAATACTTCGGACCATACAAAGTGCTTCGACGCCTAGGCACTCTAGACTACGAGGTTGTCCCGGATGGCATAACGAACTCTCAACGGCGCCGTGCACGACCTGAAGTCGTCCATGTCGTGTGCCTCAAGCCGTATTACACGCGTTAGTGAACATGACGACTGTAAATTTTTGCTTTATCGTTGTACTTTCTTGCTTCTATTTATTGCTGATTGCACTTTCTTGCTCTATCCCATCTTCTGTTGAAGCATCGGGACGATGCTTTTAAATGCGAATGCATTTCTTAGTCGGGCTATGTCAGGCATCCGGCGTTGTCCGCGCGCCGGCACGTGTTATTTCTCCGCTCTCACTCCCTCTCCCATAGCAACTGCTGCGGGCGCGCGCGCTTATCCTCGCCCCTAGCAACCGGAGCATGTGGTGCGAGAGATTGTAGGAGAGGGTAGGTGCAGTGCTTCGCCGATCCTTCTCTCGCCGTTCGCTCTCTCTCCTCCCTGCGCCCCACTCTCCCGTCCGCTCGCGCCTCACTCTCGACCGTTCGCTGGCTGGGCGCCTCTCAAGGCGATGGCAGAAGTCGGTGAAGGCAAAATCTCTCGGCGCACGAATTGCATTCGTATTTCCTCACGATTCCCTTCGGGGAGGTGGGGGGCATTTTTTTCACAGGGGGGCATTGCCACACGTGTTATTTTGATGTGCTCGGTTTAAACCGAAAAAGACTGAGCAATGCTTAGCACAGGTAGCGCCTCAGTCTTCGAGAAGCTTCACGTTTATAGTAGATCGTTTTGTTAACATTGAGTACAGCACGCGAACACTCAAGATTATTCCGGAGCTTGCACGACCACAAGTGATAAGACTGGAAAGTTCGACGCATGGTGTATAAAAGACGGCGCGTCCCAGCGATGATCACTTGATAGTGTGTATTGCTGTCATCTGACTTTCCATTTACCAGCCCCAAGTTCGGCCAAATAAACAGTTTCATCTTGGACATACCGACTGCTGCCTTCGCGAACGTCACGACCGCGTGACCAACGCCTCCTTTATATTATCAATGCCAGCCAAATGCGCCCGTTCCAGCCTTTCACCACCCTCTCCTCTAGCCCTTTCCTATTCTCACCCATCGCCTAGCCTTCGCGTGTGCTTTGCGTTCATGGGGGAGAGCACCCGTGATGCAGTGCCTCACGACGGAAATCATTTGAAGTTATTTTTTGTTCAGTTGTGTGCAGATCCGTGGGGCGGCGTGTTGCATCCCTCGTGTTCACTATGTTGGCTGTCACGCTGGCTCTGTAAGAGACACGGTGTTTTGAGATAGCGCGTCTCCGTTCGTGGCGCTATGCGGGCAACCAATGGGGACGCGCCAGTGCGACGCTGCAGTGCATGCGCTGCCTTTAAGAGGCAGCGCATGCTGCCTCTTAAAGCATGCTGCCTCACGAGCGCTGTGAGGTGGTGGCGGCATTGCTTCGAGCTACATAGAAGGAGCGCGAAGGAACAAATCGGACAGACGCGTGATATTGGAGAGGTAAAACGCGTCTATCGCATCTCCGTGCGGAAGCACTCGGACGCACGTGTGACGCAAGCAGCCCTACCCAACATGTGGACGTCGCATCACGACCACTCCCTAAACTAAGGCGGACCGGCGGCTCCCATTGAGGGGCGAGCGTTTGCACTGGCATTGAATAAAATAGAGGAGGCGTTGACGTGACAATATGCCAACACGAAAAGAAATTATATCAGTCTAGTGCTCGTACTGACATCAATATAAAGCCGTAATGGTTACGCGAACTAATCTGAATGCTATGTAGGCTATATCGACATTGCTTTTACGTAATTAGTAGCATTCGCAATATTTTCACCTATGCACCGCAGGAGTAACAGCATTAGTATTACTCAGTTTATTTGTTCTAGCTCGTTATTAGTCAGAAACTGGACTGAATCGTAGCCCCCGAATCATATAAAAGCACAAGTAGCCAACTCACCAAACGAAAATTCGGCAGATCCCACATACAATGGGAATCGATGTTATGGGAAGCATGCGCAGGGTAGGAGACTGTGCTGTATTTTTGTTTGAGCAAAACGTAACGAAATTATGCTAAATATATCTACTAATGTTGTAGGCCCAGATATATTTTGAACATTCGCATATGTTTTATATAACAAGTTGTTTACAGTTGCGTGGCGATGTCAACAGAAACACGGGTATTACCAACAGCGGAAGCGGTAAGCTCATATATAAAGCTTGTGCTTCCGAGGATGGTGGCCCTGAATAGTGCTTCGTAGAGCAACTTGAGTGCAGGGCACTCCGATTGCAAACTCGTGTGGTCTGTACATACCTTGCTGTTATGTGCTCCGTACATTTTGTAGCACATTGGTAGTTACCCATCCTAGGCATTGCACATAATGGAGATACACTCGAAGTTTGGTATGTTTTCCACTGAGTATGCAGTTGTTGTTCCGTTTTAGATGCGAAGGCATCTTATTCTCGGGGCTTTGTCCGTCCCTTCCGCGTCCCTCATCCCGCGTCCGGCCACATTTATGAAGTAGGGAAGCACCCATTATGCGAACCAGAACACTGTAGTAATATGAAGGCCGTCAACCACTACTACAGTCATCAGAGTCATGGCCGAGAGCACAGAGAGGCTGCTTAGCAATGGCTAGGCAGATGGGGTCTGTCGCCCAGGTTGACCCCATTCCTTGATCTTGCTTGCATGTGTTTGGAGGGGGGCTTAGTCCGTCCCGCGTCCCACACCACCACAGCGCATGCGCGTCCCCTCCCCATCTATCTCCTACGCTCACCCCCTTTCTCTCCTCCAGGAATCTTCTACTCTACGGAGCGGACCCCGCGTCCCACACCCCCCCACAGCGCATGCGCGTCCCCTTCCCTATCCTCTCCTACGCTCACTTCTGCTCTAGGAATCATCTACACTACGGAGCGGCGGCCGCGTCCCATATCCCCACAGCGCATGCGCGTCCTCTACCCCCTCTCCTCTAGGAATCCTGTACACTACGGAGCGGGTCCCGCGTCCCACAACCCCACAGCGCATGCAGGTCCTCTCCTACGGTCCACCGACAGGTGGTGCGACAGCTGCACACTCCGCTGGGGGGCGCCGCGGTAGTTCCGCAGTATCAAAATGACGTAGCCCGCGCGCCTCATTCTCTCTCCTCCGCAGCGCCGCGATGAGCGCCCGGACCACTGCCGTGAAACGACAGTGGTGACGTTCCTCCCGCTCAAGCTAATTATCTCCCCGCTGCTTCGAATCCACACATGGTTCCCTTTAGCGGGAGATGGGGAAGTTTTTTAAAGACGATAGTCTTTCTTGGGATACTTAAACGCAAAAATTTTGGTCTGGCTGTCTGTCTGTTTGTCTGTCCGTAACCCACTACAGCTACTCGGCCAAAGTTTAACTTCTTTCTGAACGCCCAGCCATCTTGAACTGGTGTTCGTGTTCATATTTGTAAACATATTCAATCAAAAAGCAAATACTACGCATTCCTGAGGCGCAACATTAATATGTAAGTGTCAGGACGTGTGTTCTTTATTAGAAAATACATAGGTACGCAATTCTAAAGACCCTAGTGTTTTTTAGGCTGTCTCAGGCAAGGCAAAACATAGTAGTACGGCCGGCACAAGACTATCGTATTTCGACGACATTTGCAGCGAAGCACGCAGATACGCGGCCAATTTTTTAGGCAGAATTTATTGCACCGGTGCCAGTTGCTCGGCATATAGAGAATACTTAAAAAAAAGACCACGCAGACAGTGTGCATACGTTGCGCGCAAATTTACCATTGTCTACCGAGAAACGGAAAGAGAAGACATAGCAGTGCTCCCAAATATATTTATTTGACGGTGAGGTTGATGTGGGGAAGTTCACTTTGATGCGGTTAACGCTGTTGTAGAGTACGCTGATGCTGCTGATGATGTACCGTCGACCAAACTTTTTTGATTGTGTCCTTTCTCAGCAAACTCAATAAACAAGTGCTCCAGTGTGGCATCTGAAGCAAGAACGCGTTGGAAACCGATATCTTTGTCCAAAATTTCAATGTTTTGAAAAAGGACGCTCCATGGAAGTTTTTCATGGGTCCGGATTTCAATTTGTTCCTGCGAATAAAAACGAATATTGTAAGGTAGGAATGGAAGGAACGACGCACCGTTGCAAAAAATCTCAAAAATAAACGAAAAAAATATGGCTTAAACATAAGAAAATGAAATCGCGCACGCGTGTTCATAAGAACCAATGACAACCAAAAACGATAGGGCTTCATATTAACGAGCGCATGCATATATTTATGGTGACTGTACATTCAACATCGACACAGTAATCGAAGATGTGCCGTCTTTGGGTGCCACGATTTAGATTGAAAAAATGCTTTATGGGAAACTGATCATACAACAGCGTAGAGGGCACACACAGCGAAAGCCTGTAAATATTTAGATGCACATTAACAACTGCGCACCATTCAGACCTATGAAATGCCCGAGTAGACACGTCACCGTTCTTTCCCCCACACACGGCACATATTTTTTCGGCTCGACTATCACTTTTGCGGTATAAAAATCACTTGTAACGCAAGAGTGTTGTGATACTTTCCGTGATCTGAAGATGTTTGTTATTTCCACTAAAGCAACTGTCATGTTAACTCTTTCTACCCTGGCGCCCTATAAGGAGGACGCGAACAAATATAACTATAAATTGCGACATAAATCATAAACCGAGAAACGTGTCTGAGGTATACTATACACAGGTGTAGACACTTGCTAAAAACTACAACTTATTCAGTCGGAGCTCAAAGGAGTGAGCACTCTGTGAAGTCGCCAGAAATATAGTGGAATGTGAAAGAGCAAAAGCTTCGCAAGAGAATATTTGATGATATTTCACTGATTTACCTTTCTGAGTACTTATACCAATTTTCTATATTGTTTCTAAGAAGTTGAACTGCTTATTTACAAGATATATCTTCCCTTGCATTTGCAGACCACCCGTAGCAATGAACTATCTTCATGTCCTTAATATAGGACACCAGGGCTCAGCGTTTACCAGAGGTTTAAATACATTGCAGAGTGATCCTGAGCTATAGCTTTTGTGTCAGCTTCCGAGTTATTGTTGTTCGCTTCAGAAAATCAGCCACGATTTTTATGCTAACTTGGAAGGGGACTCCATTAGTGAGATTGGACAGAACGGATCCGGACACGTTTGCTGCACTATATAAATCTAGCGTGAAGGAGCTAGAACATAGTGACGCTAAAGTGAAATTCGGTCAGGTTTCCCTTGCCGGCATGGGCGGAAATGATTTCCCGCAGTAAAGGATGATTCAGCAATTTATTATGGCGTTAGATCTTACGAAGCTTCCAATAATAAGATGACAGTCACTCAAGTTCAATGAAGAGTTGTGTCTCACTAGCGCAAACATTTGCGTGTGTACCTTTCAGACGCTTTTAACTAGCATATGCTGGTGGTATGCTCAGTTCACAATAGTTACGCGCGTACAGGGTAACTCCCCTCCACTTTTCCGTCCTACTTACTCTCACGTATCTCCTCTTCGCTAACTTTCCTTTGCCATCCCTCGCGATACTAAACTATACACGCCTATGCTATGATTTACCCTCTCCGTCTTGAACCTAACCTCCCTTCCAACGCCTTGCTGTATATGCTGTACTTGACAGAGACAAAAAAATTAAAGAACAATATATTGTGTCAGCCACGGACACGTCACGCTTCGCTTGGCCCCATTTTTTCGATAGGGTAAGTGCTTCAGTCTAAAAAGGCAGGGTGTGCAAATACGGACACAAGAAAGAAGTCAGCACACCACAAACGCCTACTAACAACTGAAGATGCGCACAATGGCGGGAAAGAAAGAAGGCATGAAAACATCTCCGCATGCCCACGCCATATGCGAACCTTTCAATCTGGTACGCGTGGGGGTCCACGTGAAAGATAACTGGTAAGGAATTTGATTTCATTTTTATGCAAGTCAATCGAAGGTTGGCTCATGCATGCGCTACCACTATTATCGATATACCATGCCTCAATCATCAGACGCGTTTCTTAATTTCTATTCTGGTACAAAACTGCCTATTCTTCAAATATTGGCGTGCGCTTACATTCTCGACAATGTAAAGAAATATTAGAAGGTGAGCCTCCGGTTAGCGATCTTTTATGTTACAAGAATCTCTGGTTAATGCAGCGTCACGTCTGTCCAACGTAGAAGTGGCCCCAGCTGAAAGGCACCTCATAAACTACGCCTCTACGACAATCAGTGAATTTGTTGGTGTGTTTTACGAAACAAATATCGCTTCCCTTGTTTTCTTTTACTCGCTTATTCCTTCTCTACACAGCGGCAGAAATCTTACTTAGCTAGGTAAGAGCGTAGAATAACAGTGCTAAGCTAGTTGGTAAGTATCCATTCAAAAAGAGAGGGCGTGCAAACACGGACACAAGAAGCAAGTGAAGACGCCAAAAATGCCAACTAACAAATCGAGATACGTGCGACGGCGGAAAAGAAAGAAGACACGAAAAATTATCTTCGCTAGAACTTATCAATCCGGTACACGCGGGCATCTACGTGAACAGTAACTGTTACTTCATTTGATTTCATATTTATGTATGCTAAGCGACGGTTGATTGGAGGAACATGGGAGCGCCCTTTGTCCTGCAGTGGGCGCAGTCAGGCTAATAATGATGACGATGATGATGTTCGATGAGGCTCAGACGAATGCAGTGATTGTGCGAGCACGGCTAGCGAGAATGTTAGAAGGAGATGATCAGTGCTATGCGTCGAATAAAGCGCAAAAAAAAACAAAGCAACTGCCAAAAGCTCTGGCATAGTGCGGCACCGAGGGCGTTGCACTCTGTTGAGTACGCTGTTCCGTACACGGTCACGGCATGCTTCCTTGTCAAAGTAAAAATGTGACCCTAAATGTGGTGCCTACATGTTTCAACGTGACAGCGTTAGAGCGCGCGCTCCACGAAATAGCCGTCACGGTCAAAATTAGAAAAAAAAATCACAGAGTTTTCACCCCGTTAATTCAACGAAAGCTTCAATAAATCGGGTTTGGTGGCTAGATTTGTTCATTATTTCGGTTTGATGACAATACTGAACCCTGTGGGTATTTGCCGAGAAAACAAAACTTCTCCGCTGAAAGTTCGTAAAATCAAGTTTCGTTATATTGAAATTTAGCTGCAGAAGTTAGGAGAACTGTCAACCCTTTAAATGCCGACTTCAGCAAATTTG
The DNA here is from genome assembly GCA_030522465.1 of Rhipicephalus appendiculatus. NCBI lineage: Eukaryota > Metazoa > Arthropoda > Arachnida > Ixodida > Ixodidae > Rhipicephalus > Rhipicephalus appendiculatus. The sequence goes on along the minus strand of JALIZH010008480.1, from coordinate 10,559 downwards.
CGTTTTCATTGCGATGTACTTTTAGCACTGGAAAAGCAAAACGTACAAAGACGTGAGACAGCATGTGCGCCTTTCGCGAGACTAAGCGAGTCCCATGTATCCTAATCGCGAGACCAGCTTTGCCAGATACGCTTCACTATTCTTTACACGTTGCCTTTCGAGCTGGCAGTGTGGTGCCGGTGACTAGCTATAGTTTCGTCCGAAGACATATAATTCAATAGAATAGCAAGGTTTGGCTTTCCGCATCAGGCTAAGTCGCAGGGCAGTATGGTAGCTGTATTCGAAGCTTGCTACTTCTTGGTGGCGATCATTTGCGAGGAGTGAAAAAAAAAAATCAGCGGTATGTACACAAACTGTATTCGTCCCGAGGTGCCCTTATGGTCAGCCCTGTAATGTTGTCACAGGCACAAACTTGATGTTAAATGGTGCATTTAAATGCCTCAAATAATTTTTTTGACTACGCAAACGTATTTCAAGTGTCCCATTATTTTAACCGTTGGGGTTTAACGTCCCGAAAACAGTGTACGATTATGAGAGATGCAGTAATGTAGGACTCCAGATATTTCGACCACCTGGGATTCTTTAACGTGCACATAGGCCTCAAGCATGTTCGCCTCTATACAAAATATGACCGTCGTGGACGGAATCCGATATCGTGACCTGCAGGTCAACCGTCGAGCACTATAATCACTACACTCAAGTGGCGGTTAGCTCAACTGTCACAATAAGGGGTCATACACACAAGGAAATCGACGCACTAATACCATCTGCGGTTCGATATCCTCGCTGGGCGTGCGACCAGCCGCACCAGTGCGTAGGCTCATATTGTTAGTGTCTTCAGCATCAAACCCCATCCACAACGTCGAAAAGCTACCATCAGTGACTTCCCTGTCATCTTCAAGTTTCTCAGTAAGAACGTTTTCCGAGTAGTCGGCCGATTCACCATTTACACGCCTTTTCAGCATGGTGTCGTTCCTGTCAGTATGACTCCAAATTAGCTCAGTCTTGTTGTGAGCTCACTTAAGATTTATGGAAACAGTGGCTCAAGTACGGCATCGTTAGCATTGTGCAGCGAATACCACTGCGCTTCAGCATTGACTTCCCTTCAGAACACCCACGCTCTTCCAAATGCCACCTAGTATGCCCATCGGACCAACTAACAGTAAAGACAATTCAGAGCGCTTTTCGCCAGGGCACAGCACATGACCGCTTGAGTTACTCAAAAGGGAATATAAAGCAATACTAGCACTTACTTGCGTGATACTCAAGACCGCCATGCCTGGAAATACCTTGCCCACAGCCTTTATTATTTCCTGCGAGTGGGTATTTGCAGTCTCGCGAAGCAGGAATTTGATGATGCAGCCTTTACCAAACTTATCCTTGAGATGCTGCAGTGTTCCCAGGCAGACAAGTGTTCCTTGAACCATAATGCCTATCCGGTCACAGGCGACCTCGCACTCTTCCATCCTGCAATGAAGTTTGTAGTTCATGGTAAAAAGAAGGAACAGGAGCTGTACTTGTAGCGTATTCTTTCTTTACCTCCGCATATTTGTTATACAAAGGCCCTGAACGTATTGTGCCTAGAGCCATTCACAGGCGAGCTGTAAAACGAGGCGAAGTAAGTGTTATTGTTCCTGTGTCCTACCTCAGTGTATTATTGCAAATGCTGTTGGACTTGTTTTTCATGCTCGCATCTTCAGTTCACATTCGGTCGCATGTTTTTTTTTGGTGATATCTGCGTTTGTTCTGATGTGTTTTTTTTCCTTTTTTTTATCCGTTGGCCAACTGAAACGATGTAATGTGTAATATTGTAATGTGATGTACCCACTCCTGCATGGCTCCCAAAAGGCAGCCGGCAGTATCTGATAAATATAATATATAATATAAATAAATTACTCTGCCGCTTCCGTTATAATGTGATGACTCAATGGCACGATTTTGATTACCTTTTTGTTATAAGCAAGAGAGCACCTTCTTAGGAAAAGCGGTGCCACGACAGAGTAATTGGGCTTGTTGATTTTCTATAATTGATAGCTCGACCTAGTTCGTTGTACTCATCAACAACTTCCAAGGCAACATACATCCCGGCAACGCAGGAATAGCTGCAGCTCTTGTTTATCACACGGAATGCACCCAGGTCAAAGTCACGAAGTTTGAATGAAAGTGCGTCGCACTATAACCTAATTAAGATGCACGCAACTCATTCAGCATGCACAAATGGAGCTTTTCTTTTGGGCTAAGGTGTCTAACGCCTAAAGTGTAAAATAGGCACCTGGCTGCCCCTGCTATTCGACTATTCGACGCCTGTACAATGGCGCAAATAACGTTTCTCTTGCACACTCTTCCAAGCAAACGGATACGAACTAAATGTTATACGCAAAGAAAAAAATTGCGCATTTCCACGACGTCAATCATGACGAGTGGGCGAAGGACTGGGGATCGTTCTTACCGTAAATCACCCGGAACATTACACACTCGCGCTTGTAAATGAGTGACAACACGTGTGTACAGCATATACAATTGTTTTTGCTGTTGAGCCGCCCCTTCCCGCGTCCTCAACTACGGGGTAGCAGCTTGTTATTGGCGTTGCCGTTTTGCCTTTCGCGGGTGACAGCGCGTTCACGATCGTTTTCATTCGTGGCAGAAAGAGAATGTGTGGTCTGGAACGGGCTTATTCTTCATCGTCATCAGCGTCATCGTCATCGTTATGACGTATAGTGGGCACATTCCATGTGCTGTGCGGTGATGGCAGAAAAAGAATGTGTGGTCTGGAGCGCGCCTATTCTTCATCAGCATCGCCATCAGCTTCATCGTCATGGCGTATAATGGTTACCTTGCATGTGTTGTGCCGTCGGGGCAGTGTCATCGTCATCGCACTAGCGTGGCTACACCACGGGACACCGGGAGAGTGATGTACAAACCTCGACCTTAAGGAGCTTCGCCCCCCAAAAGACATGGCTGATCCCTTTTTCATAGAAATCGGTATAACACGAAAGTGAAACGTGTCTTCAGAGAAGTAATTGAGGGCTTATTGTGTATTGTTTTGCCACAACGGCAAAGCATTGAATGCGACAGCAACAAATTGCAATGTCACGTGAAGAGCGGGCAGGTTCACCGAAACCTGCAGCGCGTTCCACAAGCAGAAATGATGCATGAAAAAACATACGCAGGACGAGGAGGAGAAATAAACGTTTCTTGCGTGAAACAGTACCGCGGTGCAAGACCCGCTTCTACCCTGGGTGGAAGGTCTCCTTATTCCAGGAACCCTCTGGTATTCGCTGCCTCCTTGGCCTTGGTGACGTGACTTCATTGTCCAGGTTCTCCGAGGCGAGCTTGGCCTCCTACGTTTCCGAGGTGTTCGTTTGATTGATCGGCGTCACAAGTATTCGGCGAAGGTGATGTGTCTGTGTATATTGCATAAGCACGCGATAATCATGTGGGTCAAGGTTTCATGTACGACGCAAATTGGACATAGATTATTGTGTAATGTTCGGCCCACTTTGGGCATTATTATACCGTGTGTGTAAAGTGTTTCTCTGAAGTCTTCTCTGTATGGTGCTGTCCTCTTTATTCAGCTTTGAAATAGGTAGTGGGTACTCTCTGCGTTCCTGCGTGCGATGTTCCAATATTGCAGAGTATGTGATGCGTACGGACTCAGCCACCGCGGACGCAGTCATGGCGTCAGGAGAATGGGAAAGGATAGCCCGTTAGGGCCACGGCGTGTGCCGCTCGTTCCCCTGCCTTCCGCCCCTCGTGCCCAAGAACGCATGTCACACAGGTGTACGGCATCGGAGTGCTTCGGCGCTTCAATATCTTGAGTGTTTGGGTAAACACATGACCTTTGGAGTAGTTTCGCATGGCTGCTTGTTAATCTGTGAAAGTGTGAATTAATAACTCACACTTCGACGCTTAAATCTCGCTGCTCAAACACAAAAGACGCACGAAACAAACGCACAAGTATACACAGGACGAGCCAGGGCTAACAATTGTAAGAGTTGTTCCTTTTTGACGTGTCAAGAGAGCGCAATGGATGCAAACGCGCCCGGCCACTGCAGCGAGTGAAATAACCTCCGTGCACTGTGTAACTGCAACACAAATTCGTGCTGAACCCACACTACGTAGAAACCGCCCCCCAACACGAGATAAGCGTGTTCATGCGCTGCCGAGTCCATCCAGACAATGACAGCTCACTCATCTTTGTCTTTCTCTACTGCTCGGTTCGCGTGCCCAGAGTTCACTGGAATATTCCGAGGACGCGCTAGTGCCGCTCCAAACGTTTTGAGGGCTTCGTCATCGTCGTTCTCCCGTAACATGGCTGTTACTCGTGACAGCGCCCCTGCCTCGAGCAATGTACAAGAATTCCCAATATTATCAAAAGAGCAGTGTGTTACTAATGCTTAAAGGTATACCGAAGACCACTGTGTAACTAGTTAAAGGTCTGACAGAGCTGAAATCGAATATGAGGGCGGTCAAACTCAGCCAAAAAGCAATCAAATTTATGGTAGCTGACATTCTGCGCCGTCAGGAGTCACTCGAAAGTAAATCTGGAGTGCTAGACAGCCTGAAATGATGATGCCAAACTTCAGGAGGGCTGAGCGGTTGCAAGAGCAGTAGGACAACATAGTATCGCGCTTAGAGAACTTGGAGGACAGATACTGGCGGGATAACTTAATGTTTAGATAGGGCATACCCGTTTTCGGTGAGTCGTGGCTCCAAACTGAATATAAAACCTTAGATGCGCTGTCGTCTGCGATGGAAAATGCCTTACCGCCAAGGTTGGTTGAACGGGCGCTTCGATAGGGGCTTTAAACGCAGTGTGTCGTCCTGTCATAATGAATTTATTAAACTTTAAGATTAAGGAACGCATACTTTCGGTGTGTAGCAAGCTGAAAGTTGACAATATTTCATGTTTGAGGACTATTCACCTGCTACAAGGCTCGCTAAAAAAATGCTTCACAAATTTAGCAAAAAACAGTCTGATTCCGCTTCTCTTAAAGCTACGTTTTGACATACTTTTCCTTGATAAGCGATGCTTCGTGTGTGGCCTAACAAGTGGCTATGTTAAGCGGGTTGAAAGCCCTGTTCTAGATCTCGCAAACTTTTATGTCAATTCACGTCATCGCCCTGCTACGTAGGAACGCGCGAGGACAGTGGTGTATCTGTAATGGGAAGTAGAAACACATAAAAATGACTTTGGATCGTGGAGAGACAGTTAGATCCCTGCTGAATTCGAAAAATGTTAGAGGTTACAAAAGTGAACGCATAGAGCACCTTTTTGCCGAAAAAGTGTGGCCTCTTCAATTAGCTTCGGCAACGGTCCCACACGATTTAGTCGTGGAGGCCACAGATGAGAATACGAGAGACGCTTGTGCATGTAGTGCTCGGCTGTCTGTTGTTATTCCAGAAATAGTAATCCACCTGCAGAACTTGCATCTTCGCCATGCCAACTTGAGCCCTGGTCACATCAACACGCTCTCGAAGGTAGGAACCTTCGATCGGAGTGCAGCATGGCTCCGTCAAGAGGACCGAGGATGACGTAGGGTTTCCACGCCGCCACTATCGGCACGTGCGGGTGGGCGGAGCAAGACAAACTTGCCTTTCGTTTTTTCTGAAGCTCCTGTTGCTACAACCGCGGAAACAATTACACTATCGTCGACAATAATGTCGGTCGGTCTTTGCTCACCACGAAGTTTTATCGAATCCCAAAACATCTTCGGCTTCCCTTTAACAGCACATACATCAGTTCTCGTTGCTAACGCTAAACGTGCGATAAACAAGCGCCAAGAAATAATTTTCCCTCCTCAAGAGCTGTCATGCTAGTGTCATTGCACGAGCTGAAACATGGCTACATCCCCAAGTGCAAGATTGTGAAATCTTGACTTTACACGTTTTCGTATGTTCCTTGCGTTCACACTGCTCGTTAATGCGAAGGCGTACTGCTCGCCTTTTCGAAATCCTTTCACTGTCATGACGTGAAGATTTACAGTAGCCTTGATGTTACGTGCGCTTGTGAGCAAGTCGGCCGTCGTAAAACACGATAGTTGTTTGCTATCGCCCTCCTTCTTACCCATCCACGTTCACTGCTCAGCTTCATGATGTGCTAAACACACGTATTTGAGCACCCTTCCAAACGCATTATTACTTTTTGGGAATTTGAAATTTCTCAACTCATCCTGGGCTCCTGATCCTTCGCCGTTGTAATCCATTTCCTTGGTAATGTGATGAATACCTTATTCTCTGCTACTGATTTTCACAAACACATTAGTACTGGAGCCAACAAGGATCTCAACAACGCTGCTCACCTTCATCACTTAATCATACGTTCTCATCCTGACCTTAGTCTTTCATTCACGATATTCTCTCCCGCGTCAACAGGAGTTTGTGAAAAAAAATTAATTATCACTGTGACAGTGCAAACTTTGAGGATATTATTATCGAGCTAGCTAACTTTCTCGCTTCCTTTTTGAATCATTATGATGATCGCACTGTTGATGAGAAGTGGATTATTTTCCAAATTAAATACTTCAGCTAACCCATCTAGTTATTCAATCGAATGAATCATGATGTAATGGTAAGAAGACCTGGTTCAACGCCCAGTTAAAGGCTGTCCAACAGAAAACAAGCGACTGTACCGAATTGCTTTGATTTCGAAATGGCACGCTTATGGGGAGGAAAACAGTGCTTCTCTAAGTTCGACAAACTTGCGAAAAATGTAGTCCATGTGCCATAAATTACGAATTGCCATAAAAAGTTTCTCCATGTAATAAACCGCTGCAGTGATAAGTCCGTCACTTTGATCAATTCAATCGGTTTACCGGTACCCAAGTTCTTAATAGTGTTTTTGTAAAAAATCTGTCGCGTGTTCTAGTCCTGTTTCCAATTTTTAGTGCTGCAATTACCCTAGTGCAGAATTTATTACCATTGGACCATTTGGGGTCAAAATGGAATTAAAGGTCTGAAGTAGTCATCAGGTACTGGTGCTCAATGAATGAATGCAAAATTCCTGTAAAATACCGCTGTTTATTCATCCGTTCTACTTTCAAGAATGTTCCAGCAATTTTTAGACGTATATCAACTATCAGCTGACTGGAAATTCCGGAAATCTGTCACGCTTCACAAGTCTGGAAGCATAGTTTCGCCCCTCAAGAACTGCCCCATCTCCCTCACCAGCATTCCCCAACGACAATCCCTAAAACACCTTTCTTCTCTACGAATTTCTCCCCATTTCCTATGCTTTTTTTTCTTTTCCCGTGCTCCTGTAATTCTTTCTCTAGCATACTAAGTTTTGGGGAGCCACTTTTCTTTGAATAGCAGCTACGGCTGCACCCAATGTTTGTGTCTACCAATGGCTTCCCCCTCAGACACGCGTCCTCTGGACCACGTTGCCCAATTTCTCTCACTACTCTCACGGCCCTTTACACAGTGCCCTTCCTGAGTCTCCATTTTTTTGATGGCCTGCACCTGGTCCATCCCGTTCAGACGTGGCTCTTCAGGCGGGGGGAGGGGAAGCGGTGGCACTGGCTTCTGCATCCTTTTGTGGGTGCGCGGATCGGCGTCCCTGTGTCGATGCATGCTGCTTCAGGGCAGCAAAAGATACACTTGCTCTCTGATCTTTCGTTCACTATACCTTTTTCTCGCTCTCGCGCCGCTGTTCAGTTGGCTGTGTTTTTGTTTTAGAGCGTAGCACTTTAGGGTCTAGGCTTGTCCTTTGTGCGTTGTCCGGCACAGCACATGCAAGTTACCCACTATACGCCATGATGATGACCCTGATGACGCTAAAGAATAAGCGAGTTTCAGACCACACATTCTCTTTCTGCCATCACGGCACCACACATGCAAGGTATCCACTATACATCATCACGATGATGATGACGCTGATGACGATGAAGAATAAGGGCGTTCCAGATCATACATTCTCTTTCTGCCATGGCTGAAAACGATCGTGAAAGCGATCTCGCCTTCGGAAGGGAAAGCGGCAACGCCGACAACAAGCTGCTACTCCAGAGGTGAGAGCGTGGCATGAGGCACCTGAACGTCTACGCAGACAGCAAGCTACCCCGTCGGCGAGAGCTCGGGAAGCAGCGGCCAGTCGGCAACGCTTACACCAGCTGCTACTCTGGAGTTGAGGGCGCGGGAAGCGACGGCTCAACGGCAAAAACACATTGTATATACGGTACACGCACGGTGTCACTCATTTACATGTGCGAGTGGGCAATGTCCCGGGTGATAAACGGTAAGAACGATCCTCAGTGCTTCGCCCACTGCTCATGACTCACTTCGTGGGCATGCCCAGATTTTTCTTTTTTGTTTTTCTCGCTCCCTTCTTTTCTCGTGTGTTTTCTAAGCTCCGCGACAGCATTCCTCTATAAGACAAGAATACTCTTGTTGTCTGCACAGTTCATTGTTTCTATATTAATGCCAGCAACAGTGACAGCACGTGGCATGAAGTCAACAAATGACCTCGGTGAAGTTTAACGTGGCAAAAATGAGAAGACGCCACTGACAGGAGTGGTGTTACCTATCAGTACGTCCAAAAGCCTGTCTGAAGCACCTTCTCCTGTTCATTCAGTTTATTTCTATATTGGGTGAAGTTTTAAAGCAATTATTTCCGTATGTTCCGCCGGCATTTTTCAATAATTTTGTGCACTTGCTTGTATTCGCAAAAGCAGAAGTCGAGGAGAAGGACCTAAACAATACCTGTGTGAAGTAAGTACCATGCTGCATTTCGTACGCTTCTTGATGCGGGTGAGTCTTTTGTAGATGCGCGTCCTGGCAAGCACGTCGACGCCAGCGTATGGCTCGTCCAGGAACACGACACCAGGTAGGCCAACCAAGGCGATCGCGAGGGACAGCTTGCGCTTGTTTCCACCACTTGCAAATGCGCGGTGAATGGAGACGAACCACATAGAAATTAATATGGAGTTGGTGCGAAGTCAGAAATAAACGTAGAACATAAAATTGTTCAAGCTAACTATTTGCGCTTGCGCGCACACTCATTGAACATGCTGGCTGATTAGCACTGGAAACTTCGCAGTGCTCATTTGGCACAAGGATGCTGCTTGGGTTAGCCTATCCGCTATTAGTGCGCTAACATTCTGTGTTAAGGTGGCACACTAATATGGCGAAACACAACATTATCAAACTTACAGCAAATATTCTTGATCCAGGAAAAAGCACTTCGTTCAATAGAAAACGCCTCGTTTCTAGAACACACGGAACCTTTATTCCTCAAACATAAAGTTATGAAGGTTCACAACATACACAAACATAAACTACTGAGAACATACAAAAATGCTACATTAGGGAGAACAGACGTCTTCGAAGTAATAGCGAATCTTCGAGCAAATGCAATTACCTATCCTTTCAGGTATCACCCTCCATACCACGTTCCTTTCTCGCGTACCCTTTATGGGAAAGAAAAACTTGATTATGTACTCGGCACTACACTAAATGAACTAGAGGAAAGAAATGTTGACGTTCTTAACATTAGTTAAAAAAACCTTACTAGGTATGTTTATGTAAATGTGTTGGAACTACTCATGTTTCTTTGTATGCAGTAGTTTCTTACGAACTCGTTTTTTCTTCATGTACTCTTTTTACTAAAGTGATCGTAAATTAAAAACATACATTGCTGTTTTTTTTTGCTGCAACATTGTTGATTGTATAACTCCCTTTGATAAAAGCATTGTATATACTATGGCTAGATTTGCTGATATGTTTCATCCTGTCACTGCTGCTGTAAGGGTGACCAGAGCTTAGTCAAGCTGCGCAAGCGCACCTTTTTTCCCTGGTCCCCTATTTTCGCATTTACAATGCACTGTATCGTCTACTGCGAAAATAAATTTGGATTGATTAATTTATTCATTGAAGTCTTCGTTTTGTCCGGAAATTCGATTTCGAGATTTCGCAATCATACGGTGGAGAACTTCCCCTTTCAGAAAATTTATCACACTTGGGTATTTGCGGTATTAAAATTATTTTAGGTCTTTCTCCCTCAGCACGTTGAGGGCAAAACAGCGCCTCTGTATTTTTTCAAGTCAAGATTTTTGGAGGTTTGTGTACCTTTTTCTGATTAACTATATGGCATATATAGCAGCAGCAGAAAGCACAGGACTGGGTTGATTGTCGGAACATGGGAGAGGCCTTTGCCCTGCCGTGGGCGTAGTCAGGCTGACGACGACGACGACGGCAACGATGATGATGATGATATATAACATACAAAAGTTCTCACGTGTATTAATTGGTGGAATTTACATTACTGGAACTACAATCACAAGGGATTATTAGTCAGCAGCCAGCTCGTATTAAGATCACGTGCTACGTGACGCCAAAAGGCAAAAAGAGTGTTCCACACTCGCCGCAATGGCAACAGGCGGCGCTGACTGACGCTCCCACGTTTAAATGCACATATATACCCTATAAAGTGGACGGAGGGATGACCGCCACCGTAGCTCAGTGGTAGAGCATCGGACGCGTTATTCGAAGGTCGCAGGTTCGGTCCCTGCCGGTGGCAACTTATCTTTTCGTCCACTTTTCTTTCTTTCCATTTACATTACAGC
>JALIZH010008477.1:0-12459 GCA_030522465.1 Rhipicephalus appendiculatus | reverse complement strand
AATTTTTCATTATTTCAAGCTTTCATCATCCCCCGAACTTCTGCCTCACGTAAAATTTTAGTAAATACAAAAATTCTAAATTGCTGCTTCATTTCACAAACGAGCAGTAGTTCCATCGCAATACGCAGTTCTCTGACGCATTTTCTCGCAAGTTAAACTTGTACTATAAAGGTATCGTATAAACTCACATAATAGTTGCGTGTGGAATTTTCTTCTGTTTCGATCCGCAAATTCTGTCCTTACCAAGTACTGCATTATCCAGCGTCGTAGTGTTTTCTACCCAGGGACGCCCGTTGCGAAGATACGAATCTCGATTTTCATTGCGAATAGCAATTATATGGACACTCTCGGCTGGTCTTTGCCGTCGGCCGTCAACCCCCGTATATGTATATGTATATATATAACCGGCCCCACCCGTCAATCGTGAGCGTGAAAAGACGCGAGGGGGGGGGGGGTCCCTCGAGCAACCTTCGATTTTACGAGCGCGGTCGTCGCGGGCGCGCGCGTTATCTCCCCTTCTCGGCGGCCGACAACGGGGGGGCCGGTGTACCCTTCTACGTGCTGCGCTCTCAACGCAAAGAGAATGTGGTGAGCAGTGTCCCTGGAAGCGGCCGTATGCTCTTAAAGCAGCGTTTTCTAGGGTTGCGTGAGATCGGATCCAAAAGAGTTAGCTGCCAGCCTCACTTCGTATAACATTATTTTTCCGCCTCTTCGCTAGTTGGTCACTACTTTGCGTAGCATCTTATTGGTGTTGCAGTACAAATGTCTTTACTTCCACCTATGTGTCTGATCGTGTCCTTCTGACTCATTTTCATCAGAAGTCGAATTTATATCCAAACTGCCTTGTACAATGAAGCAACGAGTTCTTGTTAAGTCCATGAATTCAATGTCAGAGGCCATCGGTGTTTATGGAGACAACGAAAACAAGCCCTGTATAGTGTTCCACATCAACTGTAGCTTATTCAAAAACTCGCTTATCTCAATGTTTATTCTCGCTTGAAAAGTTTCTAGGCTTGTGCGAAAGACAGAAGAATAACCGTGTTGCCTGAAAACTGAAGATTTAGGGCATAAAACTAGACATATGAAGTACATGACCATGTATTCAATTTAAACATGGCCTTATTACAAGTGAACGTGCAAATGCTGTTTGGGTTTCTATAACACATCGAGCGGCAGCAATCTTATGTGTATTTAGAAAGAGTTACATTACTTTCTGAAACAGAGAGCCGACCACATGGCTTTATCTCGCGAAATGACCTGGTAGGTGAGGTTTTATGTGATCTGAATTGTTGGAACATCTGGACTGAATATTCCTGCTGTATGCAAAGGACTTCAAGAGCAATATCATTTCATGAAAATGCACTTTGTCCATATTTTTTCAGCCAGTCTTTCTTGTTGCCGATAGAGAACACAGGCTCGAATTATTAAACGTGGCAACACAATCTCGGTTTTTATCTTATTTGTGTTTTCCAGCTTTAGGCATACTGTCTTCCCTAAATACCCTTTAAACTGGTGTCACACCTATTCCAAGAACGCAGGAAGACTTCAATACAAGCTCCACAAGCTCCTTGATTCTGCAAGGAATTTTAGAGCAAGAACATCTCCAACCGAAGGAGCCATGCACAAAATACATGCTCGACATCCTAATGGTTTATAACTGACGGCGAAGCTTAGCGCTTGATTAGAGACAGCTAGCCGTTCACATAAGTCGATCTGATGAGGGTCGGCGAGCAACGAGGATATACTATGCGTGCATAATTAGGCTAGGTTAACGAGATTTCTGAGCGCGCGCTACAGGAATAACGAAGCAAACGCAATTTTTTTTTTCGTAATTCGGGATACCAGGGCGGCAGAAAGATGTAAAATATTCATCCAACAGCAGTCCTGCTCTCATTTAATTGCCTCTGGAGAGCCGATATCGCATCAGCATGTACGGATAGAATCACACTTGTCTAGAGCAGTGGACGCTGCAGACTGTTGTTGTCCGCAGCGTCTACCTCACGTTAGCTACAAGCTTACGTTCATGCTTGAGTTATAGCACAAGAGCCTAGCATGCGGTATGACCATGTTTCGTATCATTACGGCGTCACTCTTTGCATATTTTTGCAGAAAACGGCAGCTGCAGCGGCCGGCTAGGCGCTCTAGACAAGTGTGATTCCGACTGTACGTACAAAGGAATAACTGTGCAGTAGCGAAGTAGCAGCGTCAGCCGAGCGTTTCAGTGAATAAACGTTCTTCTTTCGCGTATGATACTTATCATCTTCTATTAGGTTAGGTTAGGGTTAGGTTGGGTTAGGGTTAATCCGTTTTAAATGAATTCGCATTTAAAACGGATTTTCGCTGTAGGCACGAGGTTCCTCCTCTATCGGTTTTCCTCCGGCAAATAGTTTGGCGTTCGTCTTGAGCGTTTGAACTCTGCCTGAGAGTGCGAGCAATGCCGGATCCGTTCACCTCTAAGCCGGTGGACGGAGGCGAACAGTCGAATGCACGAATAGAGACCCCACGCCATCAACTTCAATGGATCCAACCCTGCGGGTACACATCGCTGAAGAAATCCCGAAAAACCTCCGCGCTCGACCAGGTTATACTGTCGAGTTCTGCTGCCTATCGAATGGCTCTACTCATAACTTGCATAATCATTAAATAATTCAAAACATGAATTAGGTTTCACTTCATTTTTTAAACAAAAAGCTGCAAAATGAAGAGAATGCCTGCAATCGGTCAGAGTAAATAGTTTTGCGATTTGCTGATCAAGCAAGGGCCAAGGTTTATCGAAAAGCAGCATCGATAGCATTAACAATGATTAACTAAAAAATTGAAGGACACTTTGTACATTCCAAAGTGTGTTCGGCGAAATCGTCTGGCCATTCCACTGACTATGCCATGTCCTTTACACTCTCAGTAGGATAACACACAAACCGAATGTATGCGTGTTTTCCTTTTTTAATTGTTTACCGCGAATCGCAGCGAGACGCGAGACTGATCTTCCTCCGTTCGCATGCGTTAGTATTTTCTCGCACTTTGCGCATAGTGAAAACGCCATCCATCCATAGCGTAGCGAGAGTTCCTGGCTGGTGTCGAAATGCCCAAACAGCGTCGTCGTACAATAGCCTTATACATGTGTGTGGTAGTGAAATACGTAAAACTCCCAGCGTCTATCGTCACAGATCAAGAGGTTGTGTGATCGATTACCGAAGATGGCACTTTTTCTTCCAAGCTTTTTTCTTTGACATCCTTTAGTGTGCCTCTTACGAACGTCATATCCGTGACGGAAATACGTCAGTGATGTCCTGGTGGACCCTACACAAACTACTTTTGTGTTAAAGAAACTCAATAACCTTCCTGAAGGATTCCTACTTTGGTTGAGTCACACGGCCTACATAAATCTCGCGCACTGTTGCTCACTTGCAGTTTCTCAGTCCATCACATAAAACCTACGAGTAGAACAATTTGTTCGAGCTCCAGTCAATCCCGGCGTGGAAGTTCGTAGAGGCTATGTAAAGCGCTTCAAACGACGACGAGAACAGAAAACATACCATGCTTCACCACGCAACCATTATTGAAGTGCTTTACATAGTCACGATGACACGTCGACGTGGTCGAAAAGCATGCAGCACCCAAGATTCACTTCACTTTCATGGGAGTCAGATATTGTGGGCAAGATTGCACAACCATGGAACATGTGTTGCAGCGTCGACCGTACAAGAAACTACAGCTTCAAATCTGTGGACAGAAGATTGTGAAATGACTGCAGTGCAAGGGCAACTTAACACATAGAGACACAGGGATGCTGAATAAGATGATTCAGTTCTGAGGAAGCCCCTGGGTACAGGAAAGGTCACGAAAGGCGACGCTTGTCACTCACTTGCTTTCAAGCACGAAACTAAGAAATATTTTTGTAAAATGCTTAGCAAGCAAAGAAGTATTTTTTAACGAAAAATCTTTCTTGATTTTTTTATAACATTGTTGAACAAAGGCGAAGATGACGTTTTCCCTTGCATATTCCTTCATCCACCTTACGGACCTCCGTAGACATGATTTGAAGTACTTTCTTTTTTTCCCTGACAAAGCAACATTTTTTTTCTGAGAGTTGTTTGCTTCATGGTCATTATAACAATCAATCGCATCAACATAAAGCACCGCCAAAGTTTAAAAATGAAAACGCTAGTATTCTTTCCGTGATTTTCAGACGTTTATAACACGAACGAGCACTCGTCTTGCGAGTATAAATAATATGGAGAACGCTTCATGTCAAAACACATAGGCTTAAAGCTGTACAGACACATTCAGCTTGTATTCTAAGCGCTACAAGTACTCATTTCAAGACCTTCATGCAGAACAGGGAATCGAAAGAATGTAAGCGTATGTTAAACCTAAGCACGCGACACTGTAATATAATAAATGGCGCGCAAGCCGGGCTTACAAAATGGGGATCGAAAGGTTACTGTCAGATGCCACGTAATTTTGTGCTTTATTTCCAAATGCGATTACGGTCCCCCGTACGACCATTGCCCTGTATGCTTGTGAGTGTTCTTTCGTTACCTCAAAAACAAAGAATCAGAGGTACTCGTTATCTCGCCAAGTGCGTGCACGCAGGTTCTGTCCTGCCATCTGGCTGTCAGATTAGTCCAGCACGCGTGCCTATGCCGTGGGCCGGTAAGTGGGGGGTTTCAACCCTAATTAACTTCTCCCATTGGGAGTGGACGGGTGCTCTGGCGCTGGGAGCCAGGTCACTTTCAGTTAATCAATGCAGAAAAGAAAAAGAAACACAGGTAAACACCTTGCAGACTCCCAGCCATTCGCCGTTCGTTGGTCAACTGTCCTTTAGCAGAAGCCATGGACTGTAAGAGCGTTTACGAAATCCTAGTAGGCCTAATTGTTCACTGGCCACCGTATTCCCCCAATGCATTCACATATTTCGGCGTCCGCTGAAAAAAACCGCGATGCTCTACTCCCTGTATCCTAAGCTCGACGAGTTTGCTATCGCAAAAGTTTAGCCCTGCACAACTCGGGTACCAGTGTTTGGCTTTTTTATTGGCCATGACACCCTATCTTCGATCATAATCTTTTGGATGTGGGTTAATCCTTGTGCTTTGCGAACAAGCTAGTAGAGCTTTATCGCATTTGGAGGAGTTCCAGTTTATCACGTCATGGACCTGTGTAGCGTCATCAATTTAACGGAGCCACTTACTTCAAGGCTGAAGATTGCTTGTATGCGAAAACCTGCCTAATCGTTATGTTACCATAAGCCAGTATTTCCAAGAACAATGGCTAGCCTCTCATATACTAGATAGCTATTTCTGGTGAATATCAAACTGTTTAAAGTCAATATTTTGAGGGAGGCGCTGTCCAGTCAAAGCAAAAATAACATGATCGTCAGAACTTCGGTTAGCAATGAAATAAGTTGTCTTGGAGGAATGTATCGGCATGGTAATTAGGTGAAGTATCTGTAATCCGAAGCTTTGTTCTAACACCTAAGACATCTGTTGAGATCGACACTGCGGGCTCGTCCGCAGTTGAAGGGGGGGGAGGTGGAGAGGTTGGCGAATTCCTTTACAACATGGATAGGGTTGGCACTTTGACTGGAATAGATTTCCCTTTCACTGTATTGTGTGTGCATGTTAATTTTCTGCGGACTTCAAACATTGTCCCCGTGCGCTGCGCTACACGGTATCCCTATGCGGCCACTTCATGGCGAAAATAATATTAAGTATGACATTACCTTATGTAGACAACATGATAAGCACACAAACGAGTCTCACGTGTTGTCCACAACTTTCTACCGCGTAGTTATTACTCGCATTACCCAATAATTGTACACTTGTAAATTTCTGGAATAGCTGGAGTTAGCACACGAGTTAAACATTGGCATTTGCAGTGAAGTAGACTTTCATTCTACTGTAAATATGCTATAGATATACGTAGTGCGAAAACCAGGCGCCATTTGAAACGCCGCTTGAATGTCATGATATGTCGTCATTGTGTTTAGTAGGCGTCGACTCGACTGCGAAACTCGCATCAATACAGTGAGTTTTTTTCGCGAGCTCTTATCTTCAGTGATAGACCAAGAGAGCTTGGGCATAAAATTTACGCTCGACCTTTTTTAAATTTTACGCATCGCAGACCTTGAGCCCTTTTCTCGCAGTCAGAGAAGGGAACTATATATCCCAGGCATTTCTTTCTCTGCCCGTAAAAGAACAAGAAGAAGAACAAACACGCCATTTATTTCATGCGCGTGAAACTGTAGCAGTTTCAACTTTAAAGCACGAATTCGAGGGGCATTCGATATCCATAATGCAAAAGCTAGTCTTCTCCGCTTCCTGCCTCTCCGTTTAGAAGCCAGCAAGGGCCAAAAACATTACAGGCGGTTGAGCGTATTCCATTCCACTTGAGCTACCTCGGAATTGCAATCCCTGGTTCTTCCTCACTTGGCGCCATGTTTTTGGATTTGCAAAGGTACAACGATATTGCAAAACACTATTTTGTTTTCAAAAGGAAATGCACTTTAAGGTATAGCTGATTTGCTGAAGCATGCAAGACCAATGTATTCGCAGAACATTGGAATGTTGTTTCCCTTATAATATTGCACAACGTTGACATGCCTAGCAAACTGACCTCACGTCTCAGATACAGCGAGCGCAAGAACGACAGCAAAAAGCAAAATTACTTCCAGTTGAAGCAAATTAGTTTGATGCCCACGGTTCACACAATGTGCGGCGAAGCGGTAGAATTGCGAATGGAGAAGTGTCAATTTCAAATATTGTACGCGCATAAAAGCAATGTCCAAAAAGCTGCGGACTGCACTGACTAGTTTTTTTTTCTTTTTCTTTTTTATGTTCAAAGGCTGAAGGGAGGAAAAGGTTCCGATAGCTAAAGCAGATGGATCATAAAACGCTTTGCTGACTCGATTTGTTTGCAAAGTGGAACGTATAGTGGCCTGGGATGCTTGATCTGCTTTTTGCAGCGGCGAAAATAGGTTTGTTCAAAGGCGTGAAAATGGGGTTTGAAGGAGCCTTGGTGTGTGTGCGTGTGTCTGTGTGCGTGCGTGTGTGTGTGTGTGTTTGTGTGTGTGTGTGTGCGTGTGCGTGTGCGTGCGTGCGTGCGTGTGTGTGTGTGTGTGTGTGTGTGTGTGTGTGTGTGTGTGTGTGTGTGTGTGTGTGTGTGTGTGTGTGTGTGTGTGTGTGTGTGTGTGTGTGTGTGTGTGTGTGTGTGTGTGTGTGTGCGCGCATGTGTGTGTGTGTGTGTGCGCACCGGACGTCAATCTGCTGCTCTGAGTGCCCGAAGCGGCTTGTCGAATGTACAAAAAGCAACCAACTCCGCAAAATGTTTGGCGTTGAAAGCCATTGGTTTATACAGGCTTCCCTAAAGTAAATAACGTTTCATAACTAGAAATTGTGACCTAATTGGAGTACCATTTTCGATCTTCAAGGGAAACCTGCCTTTAACGGGGTCGAGAGTTTCTGCCTGTTTCACAGCGTTCATTGGAAAAGCGTGACATCTGCAATAGCCTTGGCGCGTGTCTCATAACGCCAGAATTGTTAACACCTTCCGGAACATTTCAATACGAAAGTGTTTTATTCCGGGGTCCACCACGGCTCCACTGATGTGTTTCCGTCATGATTATGACGTTGCAAAACATACACTAACAAATGGCAAAGAAATAAAAATACGGAAAAGTTCTGTCCCTGGGAGTCGAACCCGCGACCTCTCGCTCCGAAGCACGCGCCGCGAAAGAACTCAACCTTAACCTTTTCAGGCGCCACCTATGAAAAACTGTCTGTAAATGTGTCAGATTGATACAACGTTGTTTCAAAGCACTCAATATATCGTTGCAACAAAAATAACGGCATAATATTGCGTTAATTTATGCGCGTTATTGTACTAATTCCAATGAAGTTGTAATCAAATATCTCTTTGTTATGAAGTCATTCATGCTCTGTTTCGGCCTAAATAGAATATAATTTCAGTGTAGAAATACGGTGCAAATTCATTTTTGGTTATGTACAGTTTGAGAAAAAAATAATATACTTTTCACATGGCTTGCAGGAAGCGGCACGTCGAACGAGTCGTCGAACGTGGCAGTACCTTCAGCAAAGAGATTATATGCAACTGCACACTTTAAAATGACGTTAAATGAAGACAAATTTATTATGCAGGAGGTTCAATTCTTCCAAAGTTTGATATATCTTGCTCTTTCTTAGACATCAGTTGATACAAATAACAAAATCAAGTGGTGTACACAATTGTGTACGTAGCGACTCAAAGGGTTAAACCATACGTCCTCCGGAATACTAAGGGCGAGCTATTAAAGACGATAGTCTTTCTTGGGATACTTGAACGCAGAAATTTTGATCTGTCTTTCTGTCTGTCTGTTGGTCACACGAGCCAGCCACCCGGCCAAACTTTAAGCACTTTCTGAACACCCAGCCATCTTGAACTGGTAGCTGTGTTCATACTTGCGAACACTGTCGATCAAAAAGCGGATATTACGCATATCTGAGGCGCAACATCTATACGTAAGTATTAGGTGGTGTGTTCCTTTACTACAAAATACAGATACGTAATTCTAAAGACCCTAGCGTTTCTTAGGCTGCGCTGAAAATGCGACTCTATGCACGAAAAAGCCCTCTGCGGATGATATGGTGCTTTCACCTGGCAGTGGCCCTGGGTTCTGCATCAGCTCATGTTTCCCGACGCCACTGCCAGATCGAGTGCCATCGAGTGCCAATTTGAGCAACGCACACTCGTCATAAAAACAGAATACTACAAAACCTCTGCCCTTATTTTTATGTCACTAAAACTAGTTGTACAGGCGGAATCACACGTGTCTAGAGCGGCAGAGCGCGTGGCTGTGTACATTGTTGTTGTCTGCAGCTACTACCACAGGTTAGTAACAAGCTTCCATTCAAGCTAGAATTATTGCACATGAACCTAGCAGACAGTATGACTCCGTTAGGTATCATTACGGCGTCGATCTGTTGCCGGCTGAGCGCTCTAGACAACTCTGATTCCGTCCGTACTACCAAAAGTTATACAATGAACTACTACTTAGAAATGTCATGTAGAACTTCTTAACGGACGAAAAACATTGAGGTGGGGTAGTGCACTTTGCATTGTGACCGAGGTTACATTAGCGACGGCAGTGTCAACATAGCCATGGGGTCCAGGCTGAATACACTCCGAACGCAAGGCAGGCTAGCAATTTCTGCAGTTATTGGGGGAAATAGACTGTACCAACTCTGCCTTCATCGTGTCTCTTTTGTAGCCTCCTAATAAGGTTCAATTATATTTTGCGTTTTCGTAGTATGTTTTTCATTACAGCGCCGTGTCTGCATACACCGCGCGATGCAGCTCCGAAGCGGCTCGTATGCTCGGTAGACCCCAATTGAGTTGGCCTTCTCGGACAATCTTGGGTGGCAATGCGAATAAAATTAGCCAATGCCCCCAACGCAAGAGTAAGTATATTAGATTGTTCCCAGGACCACGAGTACGCACTGCCAAAGGGTTCCTTGATGTTTCCAGCCTTCACTTATTCTTCGCCTTTTTTTTCTCTCGAACTGGCAGTGGCTGTCTCGTGTTGTAGATGTTTTTGTGGCTGTTGCTGCTAAGTGCATCCATGTTAGAGAATTTTTCTTTGCTCAGTTTGCCTTTTCGTAGAACACTCTTGGTAAGAAAGAGCGACATGTCGTGACAGAATGCGAAAAAGACCGCGAAGATAAGTACAGGCATTTTGGCGCCAACGCGGCAGAGGAATATGAACAAGAATGTCGAGTAGAACCAAGATGAAACCGGAACGCGAAAGACTTCCGAGCTGCGTAACCGCCGGAAGCAATGGCTTCACGGTTCCGGGTTCCTGGAATGAGATATCCTAGTCGAATTGCAGCGGCGGTAGAGCGGTGTAGATTTTTGTGTCATTCCCGCTGGCATCC
The DNA here is from genome assembly GCA_030522465.1 of Rhipicephalus appendiculatus. Lineage (NCBI taxonomy): Eukaryota > Metazoa > Arthropoda > Arachnida > Ixodida > Ixodidae > Rhipicephalus > Rhipicephalus appendiculatus. The sequence goes on along the minus strand of JALIZH010008477.1, from coordinate 2,530 downwards.
TTTACTGCATTGTTGTGTGCATATTCTTTTCGCACACTTTGGGTTCGCTTGCGGAAGTCTATGTGTCTCGGAAACTATATGGAGTTCCCTTTAGGCGGTGCTATGCAAATGTCAAACGTTAAGGTGTAGTGGCATTGCTGTTCAAGTTAAAGACTGTGGTCGATAAGACGGGTTCCCATTTGTTGCACTTGCTAGGGTAAGAAGTGGTTCAAGTTTGTGTTTCTGGCCATGAGCGTGCTACTAGAATTTTTTTCTCGCAATTCCAATTGTTTTCATTTCCAAAGTTCAGCCGAACTTACATAACTTGCAACGCTGGTTTCGCATACATTTTGTGGGCCGATCACAACGGACAGAGTTTGCATAAGCTCTATAGTTATATTCCGTGCTTCAATACTGAAAAGAACAAAGTTAACAGGTTGTGAATGCTTTAAAAAGTCCATAAATAAAATGTGTTTGGGAATGCGTTCTACGTGTACTAAATACCCATGAAGTCATAAATCAGGCTCTACCATAAATGCCTCTTACGACCAATGGAAATCACTCTTACGTAATCGTAACTGCATTAATAAAAATACGTTTAACAACCATCTACATTACCTCAATTTCTTTTGATAGTAAGCATTATCAGACTACAATCCTAATCAAGGAAACGTTATCATCATACTAGTGGGCAGGACACACGCACACAATAAAAAATGTCCGACAAGGGTACACTCTACGAGATATTATGTTTCTAGAAACAAAATAGCTCGTATAAGAGTGTTTTCTATCATCTTGTGTTTTTTTTCTTTCACCATGGCCGAAAATTACGGCGTGGTTAGCGAACTTCTCAGCTTTTGTTTCCAGGTGATTGAGGTTGAATCGCTGGTCTTTTCTGCTATCGGTATCGATTTTATGATAGCTATTTTCCTTCCAATGATGTTCCGCTAATATGGCGCCCCATCCCCTTTTCTCTCGTTTTTCTTTCTCGTTCTCAAGTGTGCCACAAGTATTTTGTTAAGTTCCCGTCAGTAAACCTAACATTTATGCAACATGATATCTGCTTACTATGAGAAATTTATCTTGAACAAAAAATTAGAAACGTACTACAGAAACCGCATGAAACTTTCGTGAAGATAGAACCAACGGACGAGTTCAGTTAGTTTGAACATGTTGGGAAGGAGATCGCGAGCGTGACTCTTTTTCCCTAAGTCAACGCTCTCGCCTGAAAACGGCAATAAAGAAATCAATGCCGTCTTATAAAAATTTAATCCGAGTATTCTAGTCGAAAAACCTGATGCCTAATTGGCGTTATTGTAGCGATGGTGTTCACAATTTTAGCCTTATGGTTGCAAGGGAAGGTAGTAAATGCAGAATATCTGCAATAACATAACCTGTTATGTAGATATGTCGACAAGGAAGCCTCGTTGCAAACTGTTTATGGTTTTTATTGCGTGACTTCGATGCACTGGTTCTTATTGTCTAGGTTCCGAGTAGCGTGTGATTGGCTACAAATAGACGGAAAGAGCCTTTCTTTTTCACAGATTCTCTCTCGAGAGAGTTATAAAGGCAAAGGAAAGGCTGGCAGGTTTACCAGGTTACACTAGGTTGGCGACTTCACGTGGCAGTGTGAGAACAGGAGAAAAGGAATATAGGCAAAGGAAGATGAAAAGAGAACAACTTCTATATTCGGCACGCCACCCATTACAATATACGATTATAAACTCAGAGGGAAGCCCAACTCTGGCTGTGTCTCACGTTTGTTCATATTCCTGAATAATTTTGATACTCGAGCAACGTTTTTTATGATCTCGCCTCATTGACGTGTCACAGCATGGACAGTAGATCGTGTGCGACGTTAATCTCTGGGGAGACCCTTTTATATATTGCAACTCACCTTGGATTCTGGAAGTGCGCGAAAGATTAAAAAAACAACTGGTGAAGGGCGAAGCATGTATGGAAGGGTGTTTCAGGTTCAATTACGTGAAACCTGGGGAGGTGCTGAGCATGCAGTGTTTTGAGAGAGATTTCTTTGAGGAGGCGCTAGTTGTACCAAGCCTGAAACTTGACATGTAAGGAAGGGTGTTTCCGCTCCACCAACGTCGTCACAAAACTGCGTCGGAAGGCAGCTTCTTCTTCCCGACATGCCTGGTTTCAGTTCCCTGCGATATGTAGGAATGGGTTTTTCAGCACCTCTAACGTCATCGGGCTATTTGTTGGGCTAACTCTTGGTTTCTTCATTTTAGTGAAATGGTGCCGAGCAGTGGGATTTAACCAATTTTTTATCCCGTTTATGATGAACCGTGACTGGATGAGACACCGTGATGACATTAGACACCGGCAAGCCGAGACCCTAAGGTGCATCGCTCCTAAAATCGCTTTTCACTAGTAACAGGGCTGGGCAGTATCGAAGATACATGTATCTGAGATACTATCTTAGACACTCTTTGGGTATCTTGTATCCGTATCGAGATACATCTCGCAAGACGAGTATCTGTATCTGTATTTCCGATACATTCAATGATGTATCGTGTATCTTAAGATACAAGAT
>JALIZH010008475.1:0-29203 GCA_030522465.1 Rhipicephalus appendiculatus | reverse complement strand
GAGAAAACTTAGTTAATTATGCTTGGCTTTATTAGTTTAGAGGATACTAGCTATTCTGAGTTAGTCTAATTAACCGATGTAAAAAGCTATGCACGCCTGGCGCTCGAGCCGGCCCCGCCGCAGCTGCTGTGTAAAACGAAGGCGCACATGCTATGGAGCAAAGAAAGCGACACCCAGTTGACGTTTTGTCTATGGTCGCTTTGATCGCGTTAGACAATGAGACATGTGAGGTCACCTTATTTGATGGGACACGCATGCGCACCGCTGTTTCAGTGGTGCGGTCGACAGCAGGTGCCGTGTCGGTACATGGTGCGTCGATGCACTCCTCCACGCGATTTTGTGGTCCGCATACTTTTCCTCAAGCCTGTACACTTGCTTAAACTAGAATTCTGTAAAGTTGCTTAAACAAGGATAGCTTCGCTCCATGTAATGCAGGACTGAATATTTGTTAAAACTTTAAGAAGAGCAACACACACTAGAATATGTGACAGCGATCGAATGTTTCCGGAAATACGAATCTGCAAATTTCCGTGAATACATATGACTCCGCTTGAATTTCTGAAGCTTCTGAAAGAAATACAAATTTTGCTTGGTTTTGACGGAAGTGCATTTCGACATTGCGCTGTCATGCGTTATTTCAAGACGTGATGCGAAGCTTCACACTTCAGCTGAAACTAAAATAAGATCGAAACTACGACCGCCTGCGGATCTCGAGTTTCAGTCTAAGAATGCGAAGCATCTATGAAAAAAATCTTGTTGTGTTACCGAAAACAGCGCGATGCAGAAAAGTCATTCGTGCCCATGGCGTTCGCAAAACGCATTCGTCGAAAATTATGCAGTACATATGAATCATACCAAATGGTGTAGGCAGTGGCCGTACCTGAACTTTTTTCTTTCTTGAATCACTGGGCGATATGCACGCGTTCAAGGAAAGTTCAAAGTTCGTGGGAGTCGATAGCAGGCGTGATAAGAAAAGAGAATCCCCGGAAGTTTGTTGAACTGAGAAAATGAGTCTTGGCCTGAGCGTCAATATTTTTTCCCGAAAGTAAATTGGGAAGTAGGAAGACGAACGTTAAGTGTTGGTAACATATCCCCGATGCAAATGCATTTTACGATGAGAGTAACACGCTAACACGGGCGAACAAAAACGCATACGGCATCGATATTCATATATGATACAAAATCATTATGTTCTGTAATATTTCTCAGGAAACTAAGCAACATTAGAAGACTCAATCAGTGCATAGAAATTAAATGAGGAGAATGATGGCTTTGCATTGCACTTCCTATGCTCGCCCTTGAAACCTTTCATCGTGTGAGTCATAAGTAGAATTCCGGTTTTCGTTTTTGGTCTTAACCACTACCTGTTCAAAACTTCCTGTTATAATTTACGCACTCTCCGTCAAAACTTAACCCATCACAGAAAAGTGCAATACCGGATACAGCCTATATAAGATATACTAGAGATGTTGAGCTTAGGGAGATATTATTGTCACTTTTCGCCACAGAAAGTAGACTGTAAGGGTCCAGCGTCTTCACAAGTGCATCTTCGGGGACGGCACTTTGCATCCAATCGACCACGCTTAGAAATAAATGCAAGATAATCAAGGCACAACCATTCTGAACCGTATCAGTCATATCGTACAGGAGTTCGACCAGAGCTCGTCCACATCCCCCACTCACCCATCTGCTGTCCAACGAACAGAACAGTAGTGTGAAGACGATCTTGTCAGCTCAAGCCTATGAAACATGTCTCTACTGGCGAAAAAAGCCGCAGTCACTTCTATAAAGCATGGAACTCAGGGCTGAGAAATCAAACATCCTGTCTACTATGTAGTTAAGCATTAGCCCCTTGATTTCCGTTTCAAACAAACCTCGCTCCTTCCATCCATTCTCTTTACAAGACTAAGTTCAGAGCAGCGAGAAAAATATTAACGTCACCTGTCATTGTGCGCAAATTTACTTTTCCATGCCCACTATTACGTGAGGACACGCACTTGGTCATAAAATGATAATTAAAAACGTTGCATATTCGACCTTAGCTCATCTCTGCGATGTGTATGATTTCACCGGCAAGAAAGATCAACCATCTGAGGCCTGCCGCGATAGCTGAAGAAATGGGCCACATTACAGCAGTCTTCTAAGAGTCATAAGAAGCAATAAAACATGCTCTCTTCGTCTTCTGTCTATTCTTCATGCATTTCTTCATCTTCTGCTCTGCTCCCAGAACACATGCGCCGATTTCTCCGGCGTGCGATGCAATAACTCTGATGGGCGTCAGAGCTACTACAGAGAGAGACAGAGAGACAGAAGTAGAGGAAGAGAGTAATATAATAATATCTGGGGTTTAACGTCCCAAAACCACCATATGATTATGAGAGACGCCGTAGTGGAGGGCTCCGGAAATTTGGACCATCTGGTGTTCTTTAACGTGCACTGACATCGCACAGTACACGGGCCTCTACCATTTCGCCTCCATCGAAATGCGACCGCCGCGGCCGGGATCGAACCCGCGACCTTCGGGTCAGCAGCCGAGCACCCTAACCGCTATACCACCGCGGCGGACGAAGAGAGTAATAGAGAAATAGGACGGGAAGAAATACAGACAAATATACAAAGACACAGAGAGAAGGAGACAGAGAAAGAAATGGAAAGAAACTGACACAAAAAGACATAGTAAAAAGAGAGAGCAAGAAGGAAAGAGAGAAGGTAAGATACTCAAACAAAGATAGAGAGAGAAAGAGCTGGAAAGACAAAGGAAGCAAGACATGGAAAGAGAAAGGAAGAGAAAGAGATAGAAAGACCCAGAAAGAGAAAGGCAAAGAAAGAAGACAGAAATTCTTGACATAGAGTCAAGAATACATTGAAAATACACAGAGAAAGAGAAAAAAAAACAACGGAAAGAAAGAAACAGAAGAATACTGAGAAATGAAGCAGGTTGCCCAGCTGCGCACTTTCTTGAGACTTGGCACCACTAGAGCGATGATGCCTAATTTTTTTCATGATGACGTGACTATCTTTGTCAGAATCAACGACGAATCATCTTCTCCGGAAAGCAAAATTACCGGCATCTAATGTACGTAGCTCTATAAGGTTTGCATTGATTGATGAGGAAAACGTTATGGGTGAATCCGTTGCGCACACGACATCTCTCCGAATTCTCTCTACCGTGACGAATGTACGTAGTTGGAGTTCACACCCGCTTACTTATAGTTCACGAAAAAGAACGAGTACTATCCCTAGTAGCACCAAATGTTGACACAACATTCCCGCAACATTGACAAAATTGCTTCAACGTTGCGGCAACGTAGCGTGCTACCAGGGATGTTGCTTCCGGGCTTCCGAAGTACTTCTCGTTACACCGGGCAAGCAATGTTCGGTTTCTTGCACATGTTCTCAGTATCTCATCCTGGGAAGGTCTTGCGATCAGGCCTGCAGGAGTAAAGACATTCGATGTTTGAAGAGTGTTCCAGTAAATATGCATTTCCTTCGTCGATAAAGCAGCCCCAAAAGTGTTCGAGTCGTAACAAAAAAAAAAGTCACAGTTTCGCCACAAGGCGAAGCAATGAATGCGATAGCAACAAATTGGAATGCCTAAGCAGGTTGAAACGTGCAGCGCGCTGCTCACGCCCACATGACGCACGAAAACAACACGCACAGGACGAGAGCGAACTAAAAACGTTCACAGCTCGACACTTAACGCGCTGCTCAACCAAAAACGACGCACGAAACGTATTCACAGGTACAGACGAGCGCGAACTAACAAGTGTCACAGTTGTTACTTCGCTGTGTTTGAAAAGCGTGCTCTTTTCGCAAACGGGGGGGGACTGCAGCGAGCGAAGTGACCTGCTTGCGATCGGTAAATACAACGCAGTCGTTCCGGCGAAAGGCTAAGGCGTACTATTCTCCCGACCGCGAGATAAGCGCGCGCGCACAGGCGTCTACCCCCATGCCCCCCACCGAGCAAAGTTCGCGCCCGGAGAGGAGCGCCTGAGAGCGCGCGTCGCGACGAGTGGGGGGGGCCGACCTAAAGACGCGCGGAGCGCGCCCCTCTGCGCCATCTCACCGGTAATGCTGAAAACACGCTGGAAACACGCTGTATATAAATAGCTCGCCGTTTGAACGTTGAAGGACGTGAGCTTCCGTGGATCACTGGTTAGCGCCGTGCGCTGCCGAGCAAGAGGTCGCTCGTTCGATGCCGCGCGTCGGAAACATTTTTCTGAATTATTTTTCTTTGTGGCTTTTATAAATATATAGATATATATATACATATACGGGGCATGACGGCGACGCCGACGGCGAAAACCAGCCGAGAGTGTCCATATAATTGCTATCGCAATAAAATGACAATACGGCATATGCGTTCTAAATGAGAAGTTTCATCTGTGAGCTTGAATCAAATGTCGTGACCAACTTCATAGATATTGTTAGGCGTGCAGATCGAAACAGCAGAGGAGCGAAACAGACAACACAAGCCAGAGCGCCTAACTTCTTTCTGAAATTATTGCCAGCCAACTATCTCAAGTTCTTGTTAGTCTATGAAACCGTTCCTACGAGAAGCAGAAACGAAATACAGCGTGAAAGAAAGAAAGAAAGAAAGAAAGAAAGGAAGAAAGAAAGATTTTTGTTTCAAAAGAGAAAGAAATAAAAGAAAGAAATAAAGAAAGAAAGAAAGAAAGAAAGAAAGAAGGAAAGAAAGAAAGAAAGAAAGAAAGAAAGAAAGAAAGAAAGAAAGAAAGAAAGAAAGAAAGAAAGAAAGAAAGAAAGAAAGAAAGAAAGAAAGAAAGAAAGAAAGAAAGAAAGTGACATTCAGATAAATACTCGACTTAGTTGCTGCCCCAAGGGCATGCACGTACGCAAGCGCCGCCAAGCATCGTCAGTATCGAAAGTGCCCAAGAAAGTCACATCACAGTCGGAAGTAGTGACACAAAGTGACATACAAGCTGTGAAACTTGTGTCACGATTGCCCAACCCTTGCCCCCCCCCCCCCCCCCACCTCTCGGCGTCACAGAACTTAAACATTGCGAACAGCTCTCTACATAAGATAACGTTCAAATACTATATACAATGGAATGAGATTAAGGCGCAGTGCTACAGAGATAACGCACCTAAACTAATCGAGTCTCTGTACCTCATGATTGCTTTTCTGCTTCTTTGATTGAATCTTCGGGAAGCAGGAGTACAGCTTCGAACGACGGCGACTTCAACGGCTAATCCGCAGGGCCAGAAAAAAAGTGCATGCTGGTGGATATATCTACGCAAAGCCTGCTGATCTAGTCTACTTACGGCTGGCTTCCGCGTGCTCTTGTGCGATTACAGAAAAGGAATCACGGCCGCTATGATGTCAGACTTTCTTTTGTCTATTTTAGCAATTGTTAACAGCGCTCTGGACGGAAGTATGGTGGCTTCTTCATCCAGCTCAACGTCTATAATTGTAGGCTGTGCGTAATCCGGAACACGTCCTTTATAAGAATATAATGTTAGCCTTGCTCTAAGAAGCGTCTTAACGTACATACATACATTGAAAAACATTCCCGGATAAAAAAGATAAAACAGATGTGTAGAATAAAAGAGACATATGATAAAATAAATGTGTACGATGCGCAGAGGATAAAAAAGAAGAAAATATTTTGGACGCTAGAAATCAGCCTTTTTCTATATGTTCTTTAAAGCACGCCTTAAAGGATGGCGCTGGCCAAACATCAAAACTTAACGGAATAGCCACAACGCAACCTGTAGGTTCAGTTATTCACGAATGTTTATTTGGCTAAAAATAAAGTATGAAATTGTCAACGGGTATTGACTACTGCCACTTTTTTTTGTACTCGATTATTAATACATGTTGGCCTTAGAAAGTAATATATCTCCTCGCTTTGTATGAATAAAAATCTCCATTGCGAAATTCACATGATGGAGCCTTAAAATGCTTGGGGCTCACAAAGAATATAGTGCGCACACAGACACAGACACTAGAGAAAGAAGGAAACGACACAGGCTCTCCTTTTTCTAGTGTCCGTGTTTGTGCGCGCGCCATATTATGTCAAAAATGAGCAAGTACCAACTAGCGCTATTGTCCGTGCTACTCGCAAAAGAATATGAGAAACAGGTGCGTCACACAAGCGCGACATACACGCTTTCAAACATACACAAGTGCACAAACATACGCTTACGGACACAGGCTCACAAACACACACAGACACACAAGTGCACACATGCACGCGATGTAGTCGAGTTAATATCGGTCTGGAATGTCACAGTCCGTTTTTCTCTCTCTGAGCTCATCATCAAGTCGACGGTTATTTCGCACAAGTGCATTTGCTGACGCAGCCAATCGCGCTAGCGTGCATCCCCTTGCATGTGTCTCTGAGCAGTACTGTCGACGGTCACATGTTTTCTCCGAAAAAAAGTAAATACACTCATATCCGGTTTGCAAGGCGTTCGCGAGGAATGTCTGCTGTATAGCCGCTAATACTAGCTGCGTTGTTTGTACAACTTCAGAAGAGAGGACACGCCAAGTCGCATGTCTGGCATGAGAGCATCGCGGAAGTTCTCGGAACAACTCTGCCAACCGAGTGTCGTGTCACTTGCGGAAAATTTTCGCACTTTTTCTCTGCTGGGCTCCGGAAAAGGAACGACCAGACATGACAGCTTGCTCAAGCACAAAGCGCCCAGAGCGAAGCTCATCACCGCACGTGGTGCCTCGTTGAGGGTGTAGCAGAAAATTTAGGGCAGCACCGACAGTCTATCACTCTTCTTTCGAAAATTTCTCGCGGAAGATGTCAGACAGCAGTCACTAAAGTTCAGCAAGAAAGGAAAAACTCACGAGCCCTTACCCTTTCGGGAAGACGAGGGCAAGCGAAGTTTGACGTTTGCGTGCCTCACAAACTATTTTTATTTCTTCATTTTTCTTTTTATTCCATGGCGCAGTGCTCCCTGCTGATTTTCCTTCCTCTATGCCGTCTTTGGGACGTTCCTTTACGAGTTAGCCCCTTCGGGCTCGCATTATGATGTACTGTCTGGAAATGTATAATTTTCGCACAACAAAATTCTAAGGCACTCGTTATTACATTCCAAAAAAAAGAAAATGAAGAAATATGTTGTTTTTGCGAGCTTTGGTAATTAATCTTAATTAGCGTATAATTAAATATTTAATTACTCTGCAACCACTCCCGTACGACTTTCACATAAAAAAGAAGGTAATCTTATGCTCAAAATGCACACAAAGTGTTTGGCTCTGTTCATTTTGAGTAAAAAGGAATAATACTTAAGACGTTGGTTGTGGAACGCGGCACGTCCAGTGACCCGCCAAACAACGTAGTGCCTTCATTAAAGGGATCGGCTGTAGTCGTATGCAGCACATTAGGGTCAAGTCAAGACGCGTTTACTATCTATAGAAAGTTCAATTGATCCTGTGCGCAATGTATCTTGACCTTTCTTTCCCACTAGTCCAAGGAACCGGCACAAACAAGTGGCGTCCACATATCTGGACGCCGTGCCTGAAGGGGTTCAGTAGCGCAACACTTGAGTTGCTGCAGGCAACAAGGGCTCGAGCGTTCATATCCAGTCAACAATGAAATATGGCAAGGTGAACTCAGAACTCACCTCGATAAAATATCAAATTGCCATGTGTGAAACGACTTATCACCGACAAGCCCGCAATCGAGAGAGCATCATTTATTGGGAAATGGCGCATACAAATACGCGCGTGAATGGCGCACCTTCTCAGGCCACATTTCTGTGCGCTCGCCAGCACCGAGATTTCTAGCGTACAACGCAGCCAACATCGAAACGTGTAACTCACAACAACCTTTACATTTGAAGGGTTAAACTTCCACAGAACTCTGAATGACATGTACAATCTGTTGCCTATCTGCAGAGCTCTGCTGTCAACGGCATATTGAGGCAGGATCTTCGCTGTACCTCAGGTTTTATTCCTGGCTCCTTTTTTAAGAAGTCAAAAAGTAAAAAGAACATGATTGATTGATTGATTGATTGATTGATTGATTGATTGATTGATTGATTGATTGATTGATTGATTGATTGATTGATTGATTGATTGATTGATTGATTGATTGATTGATTGATTGATTGATTGATTGATTGATTGATCAGTTCAGAGTGTAGTTTTCTTCGTTGTTCTTAATCAAGGCCCTCTCATTTCCCACCTTCTTTCTGTGACCATATTTGTCCTGTTGCACGAAGAAACGTACATGCTGAAGTTTTTTATATTTGTTTTTTCCACGCCTTTCATGCTCGAACGACACATTTAGTTGTGCGCGTGATACGCCACAGCCCTCTTATACCAAAGAGCGGTACACATCAGCTCCGTAAGCAAAGAGCACAGGGACATCGTGCTGTTTATAAAGGGTGATTCGTGTTCACCTGACCTATTTCATTAGGCTGTAGTTTTGTGACAAATTAGCAGAGTTTAATGCGGTGTGTGGCTAAATATTTGTGGACTTGGCGGATTATTAATAATATGAAGTTAGTTTGTATGGTAAATTTTCTTGCACAAACTTACAAAACGAAATGGACACAACGAAGAAAGACATGCAAAACACATCAGCCACAATTATGTCTTTTTTTTTTTTTGCCGTGTGCCGTTCATTTTACAAGTTTCCGCAAGGAAATTTGATTCTTTTAATCAGTGTATCAGAACGGAACGAAAACCGAAAACGAAAAACGAAAAGACATTTTTGACCGGAACGAAAACGTAACGGAAACGTTATCTATTATTTCGTTCCGGAGTGAAACAAATTTTTTTTTATCGTTTTTCGGTTCAAGCGGAAACTTCACAATCCGGGACAACCGAGGTCATGCAACGTGAGCAATAACGCACATCTCAGAGTACAGTACTAGCGCATATATCAGGCAGTAATTCCAAAGTAGCGATGTGTTGAAATTGGCGAAAAACAAAAACAGTGGTAACCAGAGATCTTTGTATTAGCTCAAGTGGACTTTCGTGTGCCTGCGACACATGCCAGCGTGGAGGAAGAATTCTCGGCGAGGAAGTTTGTTTTATACGAACAGCGGTGTCGAATATGAGATGTACTACGCTCGATGACAGGCTGCTTCTGAGATCATGCGCGCTCCCTTGACGCAAAGCGTCGAGCCTGCTCGAAAAACTCGTAATTCACTTTTGAGAAAGTCTTCTATACTTTAGTAGGACACGGGATTCCGCTGATTTGTAGAAATTCGTGGTACAATTATTTGTGCTCCTCTTCAGAACGTGAGAAGAACGTGTCCTAACCCTGTCCCACTTTCTTAAGAGGAGCGTGAGTAACTATAAGACAAAACCAATGTTTTTATCGTTACTCTACAAATTTTTTTCAAATACATAACGTTACGAACCGTTACGGAACATTTTTTTTTTCGTTCCGGAACAGAAACGGAACGGAACTTTTTGCGGTGGAACGAAACTAAAACCGAAACGAAAAAAATTTCGTTCCGACACCCTGCTTTTAATACACTAGTCCAGTGTCGAGTGTTTATTATTTTTTATACATTAAACTTACAAAGAGAAAAGGGAAACATGGAGGCAGCAACCTGACAAGTGCCGCCAAAACCGTCCAAGGTGGACTACTCTTACGGGAGGGAAGAATTAAAATCTGAATTGAAGATATAAGGAAAGAAGCAGGAACTAAAATAGGAAATGGACATACGGTGGAGGCTCGAACAGAAATGAGTGGTGCACGGAAAAGTATCTATAAACAGGGGGCCAAAACAGATTTTTTTTCTTTTTTTTTTTTGTAAATAATGCTGGCAAGCAGTGCTTGATTAGCCTGGTCGCATCGAAGCACACGCCCTCTTTGATACAGGGGGCAATCAACAAGTGCCCCACGTAGTTCAGTTCAATTAGTTTGTATTCTTTGATTATGAATGCACGATGCGTGACGAGTATGGAACCCTTGAAGACATGGTATTCAAGGGCCTCGCAGGAGCCACAATACGTACACGACCGACCATTCGCACGACCCTGACGGTAATGGCTTTCGTGGACCAGCACTATGTCATAAGCGATGTAAATTTGACATAGAGAAAAACAGGTAACCTGGAGTCCTCAAATGTGCCTGTGTGGTTGGAGACCGGAGCTCGGCCATGCCATTAAGACTCCCAGGCTGGAGCACCGCGGCGCAAAAGGACGTGGCTAAAAGGTGCACGCTCCGCTTGCCTACCTATGCAATGAGTTTGAATGCACAACGGCAACAAACCATGCCTTCAAGAGACTACCTATATGAGGAGCACATCAGCTATTCAGCTCTTAGAGGTAAATGGAACAGAGGGACAGTTCCTAATGGAATAGTGGTCGCTAGCCGTACTGGTCGTGGGCGTGTACTTAGTGCTGACGGCATGAAATTCTGATTACAAGTAATGGACTCTTGCTTACACTCTTTATGTTTCTGATACGACTCTCATGATCGAAATACAAGGCACTCTATTTAATATGTTAAACAAATACATTACGTTACCAGCATCGCCGCCATAATATATAACTGTCCACCCCTACGTATTGCACGTATTTGCACGCCCAGACAGCATGAAGTCGTATCTCTCACTTCCTACGCATTTTTTACCGTTGTTTCACGATTTACTGAGGCGAGCTGGCGCTCGAGAAAATACAGTTAAAGCGCCCTTAAACGGCATCGAAAAGTACAAACACCAAGCGCGTTATTAAACAGTATTAGTTTAGCGGGCTTAGCAGGATAGCGGGTTTAGCGGTGTAGTGGGATCGGAATGCGCATGCGCAGTACACTAAACTATCCGTATCGTTTACCGTACGCACGCTATATTTTTTATGATTTATGGTTACCGTGTTTCTGTGTATATATAGTTAACGTAGTGTCCGTAAAACTTGGCAGCTGTTTTTGGATGCCCGCTTCGACCTGAATTTAGCATTGGTGTGGACGAATTTACTTGTTTCGTTGCAAACGACTGTGTAAAAAGGCTTCGCCTTGCTTCGGGTTGCTTAGGCAACCGAGTATTACGGGATAACTTAGCACAGTTTTTCAGATCACTTCCCATTTCGAACGTCCCTACGCCTAACATGAAGATCGGTGTAAACAAATCTGTATCATAAGAATTTTGCCTTTTGGGCGTGGTTCATATAATTTACTTTTATTGTTACTATAAAAAAACTAGTAATATTGCTGCTTGCGGGGATACAGGCGAGCATCCTCAGTTTTTTTTTTTTGTTTTTTTTTTCACATTTTTTTAACGCATTCGTCTTTCCCAAGGTGGCGCCACTGTCATAGCTTGTTCACGTAAACGCTATCTCGCTACACTAGAAAGTTTTAGAATAGGCGTACGCAAAGCTCTTTGCGTTAGCGTTTTCCGCAACTGAGCATGCGTCGTACGCTAACCTCTTAAGGGCTCCCGTTAAGTGACGGAAATAGTGGGCGACCGCAACGAACGCAAACTTAGCGTTACGCTATTCTAAAACTCCCTTCTAAAACGAGCTGTCCGCAACGAACGTTCGCGGTACCGTAACGCCATTTCCTAAACCATCGATATCACGCTAACACTAAAATCTAACTGTCGTCTCTTCTCTCCTGGCGTTTCTCGTCTTTCGGCTCGCTTCGTGACGCCAGAAGGTTCATTCACGGGACGTAATTAAGGTACGAAAATGCCGTTTAGTCGGTCTACGAGGAACACGAGTTCTAAATTGTCTCCTAGCCTGCTTTGCCATGCAGTCGCCCACCTTTTCATCCTTGTCTCGCATGACTATCGCGCGCCACCAACTGATTTCATTTCGTCTTGTCAGCTTCCGACTGCGCCAAGGGCGTGAACAGCGTCTAGCCGACAAGCGCGAAACTTTCATAGGCTCAGCGCTTAGTGATAAGATTGTACACGTGCTCTATAAAGAGATAAGCGTCGAGAAGGTGATATCGCCCGCAGGAAGGGTAGTGAAAGGCGATAAAGAAACCAGTAGTCTCGTCTTTGAAATAGGGGTGGTTTAGAGGCCCTTTAACTGAGCTGAACGCGGAGATTACGCTACGCAAAGTAGGCGGATCCCACAGGCAGTGTAATCCATTCTCCTGGATTTTACTGGTCACTTGGTAACTCGGATCACGCGTATCGTATCGACAGCGCCAGTTTTGTGAGAGAGGGGAGAGAAAATCCGTATGAACAATGTATGCACGTGGTGCAATGTAAACAATTTAGTGGGGTTACCTGGACGATTTTATGTGAGGCAGATGGAAGCCGTCACGCGTGTATGGATGGATATATGGAATGGATAAGGCTTGTATCCTTTTGATGAGATGGTCGCTCACGTCACCTAGCCCATTCTAGTACGCCATGGAACTACGGATGGATGTATGGATGGATGGATGAATCGATGGGTGGATCGGGCTGCACCCTTATCAGCCTGTGGCTCACGCCACCCAGCCGCAACTCATAATGGAATACTAACTCTGTGCAATCTAAGACAATTTCACTTCTGCCTTGACTTTAAGCCACCTATCAGATAAATATCTCCTGGTTATTTCTGCCGGCTTAAAATCAATTTAACCTTCACTGTCCACAAACCCCAATGCTTCGAAACATTTGGCCCCCGCTGCCTTGCGTTGTGGAGATTGTAGAAAAAAAGTACCAGGTGTTAAGTCGTTTCCTCGTCCTCTGCACACGACCCGCGAAGTCCGTCAATTCCAAGTACTTGGCTCGGATGCATTTTAGCCGCAATACTTCCGTCCTGGCTTCACATAATAGAGCTACCCCGTGAGCTCACGCGGATATTTTCTTCGGTAATTTCTGTCTTGAAAGTTCTGTACGTTTCCAGTGCCGATTTCGTGATCCACTCCATTTTTCAGAGACCCATCTACATTCTACTAGCGCCACCTATCGGTTCTCGCGAAAAACGTCATTGCCTTGTAGTTGTGGGCTGTTAACTGCATCGGTACTAGCGCATTTTGACAATGTATTCTTCGTTCGAGGCATTTCGACGACTTTGTCCTGAAAGTCGTGTTTAATTGTGGCTATCGTGCTGCAGGCGCATCTGTGTGCTCGCAAAAAAGTTTATCGCTGGTAAAAATGGACCGCAGTGGCTGCGAATACAAACTGTCACTAAGGTCCTAACAGTGGAATGCCTCTACCTCTAAGCCACCTGCAGCAAACTTATAATACGCCTAATGGCGGGAATTGTTGACGAAATGTTGCCGTGATGCTGCGAATGTTGCTTTAACGTTGCGGACGTTCCTGCAACGTTGTGGCAACAATGCGTGTTACTAGATCGCAGCCAATAACGAAGGCCTTGATTCATCAACGGTTGCTGGTAAATCGCCGTATATTTAGGCAAGCTAAGCGAAGCGGCGTAGGTGAAAAAAGAAAATATTAGTACGATATCGTGTCCTCTGCACCGCTGGCATCAATGGAAGCCTTAGCTCAAGTGTCAAATTTTCGCAGCAACACTACCACACCGAATATCGACCACGAAACGGCGGGCACACGTTTACCCTTCAGGCTCGTTAGAAACCGAGGGGCAGAATCTGATCCGAGGTACGGTACTACATGACTTCGTAGTTTTATCACTAGCTCTGAAAGCCCAATTCAATGCGCACAGCATTAATTACATCAAATGCGCTACTTTTGAACTGGCCAAGACGAGTAAAACAAGAACGCTTTCTTAACCTTTCACTTGTAACTCCACGTCAACATAAGAGCCGGTTTTGCTTCGTCCGTTTTCCATCCAAGAAAAGCCCAAACCACGCACCTGATTCTGTTTGACGCAAAGTCCTTCCTGTTCATGAGCAACGTCCACAGAGCATAAACGTCAACGTTCGCAGAAGCACTTAATTCGAACCACAATTTGCCTGTGTCGCCGTGCATTTTTCGTAGAAGCTGGCCGCGATATTCTTTCACTGTCGCTGGTTGTTGCGACAACCTACTGCTGCACAGTGCTGACCGAACGATGTAGGTGTGGCGAAAGTCAAGCACAGGAAAAGAAGAAAACACATTGAATCAAGCACGTCCCACCGCCGGTCGGGCAAAGTTGACAGCCCACTGTGAGATGGTCACTCTGGGTTACCGGAAACGGAAATGACGAGACACGCTTCTAGTTCAAGAATGTACAGCCGCCCATTTCTTTAACCTGAACGCGCGAGCGTCGACCGCCCAGTCGATAAGCGGCGTTTAACGGCGCACAGCGGCGATATGAACGAGAATACGTGCATGTCTGCGATGAAGAGTCCTGTGCAGCTGTCTTCTGCTAGGCTTTTCCGGGAACCGGCCACCAGGACGCCCGGAACAGGCGCTTACAGACTCGGCGGTCGATGGTCGCAGGTTCAGGTTTAAAAAATGGGCGGCTGTACTCGTGCTCTTCGTAAAATTATTTGTTGGCCGCTTAATGAAAGTTTCACTTCATAAAATTAGGTTTCCTGGTGTACGTAGTCTAAATTTCTTTCTTTTTGTATTTTTGATCCTTGTGTTCCCAAGTCAAGCAACCACGCATCAATGATTCACTGCTGCTGATGGTCATGATCAAGATGACTATCTCTTTTAGCATCACTTTTGAAACAAGGTGCTGACAAGTACCGCAATTTCTCTTTCATTCATTACTTCTTACATGATGGGCGTTATTTCACCTATCACAGTCCATCATCCTGCCTGTTGGTAGCTTTTTGCTTTCGTTTCTTCACACAAGCTGCTGAATTTAATAGCTGCTGTTAGCTAAGCCTGCGTTAATTCCTTCCCTGTCTTCTTTTTTTTCGTCCACCAACACTGCAAACGTTCCTTGCTGATCTCGGTAGCCGACCAGTGAATAACTTTATCAACTTTAGAAACAATGGCCCGGGAGTCGTGTGCAGCACTCACGCATTGAAACTCGGAAGTTCAGCGCTAAATAATGCACGCACGTTGGTTTTCACCTTTTACAGTTTTGACTCTAAAACTTACATCAGAGCCACCATTACCGTTAACAGCGAGATCTGCAATGACATGACGTCTCCATCACCAGCAATCGCTTATAGCTGCCGTTATACTAAAAAATTAAAAAAATAATAATAACGATGTCGCGATTCAATGCGTGTGTGCCCTACGGCCTGGACGGTTCTTACTGGGTGAACAATTTGGCATGCTGTTACAACCGGCCGTTTAGTTTTCGGACTGAGCTTGAAGGCCGACTCATGCCGCGAACCGGCGCTCCAGCGCTTTCGAACACAACGCCCTTATTCTAGACTGCATTCTCAACTCCAGAAAACGTTGCCTTGTGCTGTCAACAATGATCAGATAAACAAGAATGGCTACGATATCCAGGGTCACGGTGGCACTTTCGCTGTACTTTCGCTTAGCAGAATGCAGAAGTTTGTGAATTGTGGCGTTGAATTGCGATATTTAGTTAAAGGCGAAAGGTAGCTTACTGGCGGACACCTCATATTACTTGGTCTGCATGGTTACAGTGACGAAACAGCGGGAATTTTTCGTTTCTCTCCCCCCTCATAAATGCGGCCACCTTTCGAAGAGGCCTGCTACGCGCGAACACTTGTCTTCTTCAACCACCGGCTGGCTGGAGAGGCTCTTTAGTCTAAAACAACAGTGAGAAGCAACCAGGAAGAAACATCTTTAACGTAGAAGCTGTTTATCAATTCGTTCCTTGTTCACCCCGTACAAAAAAACTATCATCATCATAAACGGGCATGTTCCATAGAAATGTGGTAAAGTCCACAACTCACCACTGGTCCACTAAAAACGAAAAAGGCAACAGGTAGCCCTACAAACGGGTATGTGCAACAGAAGTTTGTGTGGCCTATCAGAAAACTATCATAAATGGGTATGATCCACAGAAATTGGGTAAATCCCACTGAACACAACTTCCACTAAAAAGGAAGAAGACAACATTTGGGCGGAGACATCGGTGCGAAGCGACCGGCGGCGAGCAGAAGACCCCGAGTACGTACAACGAGAGAATACTAGGTAACGGGAAAGCCAACTGCGGCTGCAAGAAGACCCCGAAACTTGGGCCTACGCCAACGACGACGCGAGACCAGACAACGCGAGACAGAGCGGGACTATCACATCGCCGCTTCGAACTTTATACGCATCATGCGACGATCAATAATTTTCTCAGCGTGCCCTTATCTGTTGTGTACAAAAAATGCAACGGACAGTGACGAGTTACATGCTGGCATAAAAGCAATGACGAGTTTTCGTTATCGCATTTTGACGCGATAGTGTTAAGGGGCTCGTTTCGCAGTAATTCCGGTGTTGGCGTCGTTGGTTGAGAGCGAAAAATCATCATCTTGCTTAGACCAAGAAATCAAGAAAGATGCAAATAAAAAATAATAACAAACTTCTGGCCGAGTGAGAATCCATCCCAGATCGTCTGCGTGGCAAGCAGGTGTTCTAAATCAAGGTCACGCTAATGAATGAAACTGATTATAAAAAAAAATACACAATATGAATATCATGTAGTACAAGGAGTCTCCTTAACGCACGTAATAGTGCGTGGCAGAAACGTAGCGTCGCGCCAAGTGTCAAAGCACGTGAATTGCGCAAACCAGTGGGTCTTTTAAAGGCCCGCCTATTACGAAGCACTCAGACATATGTCCACGTGTGGCAGTGAGGACGCCTAGCGGGCCCTTCGCTGATTCACAAAAGAAACAATTATGGTGTATTGGGCCCTTAACAATGTCCGCCTTGGTGGATCAGTGGCTGAGGTGCTCGGCTGCTGACCCGAAGGTCGCGGGTTCGATCTCGGCCGCGGCGGTCGCATTTAGATGGAGGTGAAATGATGGAAGCCCGTGTACTGTGTGATGTCATTGCACGCTGAAGAACACCACATGGTCAAAATTCCCGGAGCCCTCCACTACGGCGTCGCTCGTAATAATATCGTATTTTTGGGACGTAGAACCCCACATATTATTATTATTATTATTATTATTATTATTATTATTATTATTATTATTATTATTATTATTATTATTATTATTATTGCAGTTGACATTCTACGATAGTTTGAAACAGCTAATATTACGCGCACAGTCGATCGTTTCCTCACGGCACGGTTGAGGCATGCATCGAGAACGAAAGGTAAGCTAGCATTTGAGAAAGCAATGCGCCCGGGAACCGATTACGCTATCGCTTTCTACTCTTGAAGGCGAAGCTCAAGCGTCGTCCAAGTTTTTCCATGGCACACACAAAGTCAAGAACGTGAATGCGCGTGGCACTTATTGTAGATTATTAAAAAGAAATATTTTATAAAAAAAGTAAGAGAGCGGGAGGGAGAGCTGTTGCTACGTAGGCTAGTCTGTGCTAGCCGTACGTGGTTTTCACCGGTGAAGTCTACAGTGCAACAAAGTCTGCCTGAATATTTATCACTTCGGGCCTTTCTTTTGGAAGCAGGCATTTTCCATTGGAACCAGTGCCACTCACATTGTAAAGAAGCCGAGCACGCAGTTAATGACCCTTCCTCCCGCGAATGCTCAGATAGTGACGCAACAGACCAAGCGAGATTAAGAAAGAACTTTAGGTTGAGCATATAAGATTGGTTGTTCACTACTTTTTGTATCTAGTTGTAAGCAATAATGAGGCTCCACGTAAAGTACAAGATATAGCCGGGAGACAAGACTCTTTTACCCAGTTTTACTGCTTTTTGAGCTAACACTTCATCCGGGACCTGATTAATAACGACTGTATACGTTGCTAAAATAAATTAAAGTTCGGGGAGGGGGGGGGGGGGGGTTGAGACGAGTTGTCATCAGCATAAAAGAAAACACAATGACACCGGCGTAATGCATTCAACGCAAATCTTCTGATTTAGCCGGTATACCCCAATGAATAATGAGCATTGGAGAAAAAATGTTCCCAACTGCGGAAAGAGAGCACAACGAGAGCTAAATAAAGCCGCCCTGGCATCGGCAGTCGCTTCGAACACATCAATCAAGCGATAATTCGAAATTAGGGATGCTGTCGACGAAGCTGACGAGGGAGGAGATTAAGTCTGGTCGGCCTCCAGTTACCTCATTAAGTCGATCGTCCGGAAAGCAATTACTTGATGTGGTTTGGGTCTCCGTTAAAATAATGTTCAGCAGCGGCAGCAGTGAAATTTCGCAACGGGATTTTTTTTCTTTCATTGCAAGAAACAGCTCTATACTGTCATAGGGAAGGCAGAAGTTTGTTTCTAATGTGAACCACAAGCCTACACCGTAGCACACATTACGTAATTCGTGAGTAAGCGCACAAAAATACACGAAAAAGAAGTTTGTCGAGTAGTTCCACCGCAGCTGTAAATAGTTGCCCACCTCTTCTTACGACGGACCTTACGAAGAAAAACAGTTCCAGTTCGAGAAGCTTGAGATCTCATTCATCACCACGTCGTACAAGGACACGACGTCCCGTTTCTGTAGCTTCCAGACGCTAACAAAAATCCCAGTTTCACCGCAAGGGCGAAGCACTGAATCGATAGAGACAAATTGAAATGTTATACAAAGTAAGGCTGGCAGCTAACTCTTTTGGAACCGATATCACGTAACTCTACAAAACGGCCGCTCCAGGGAGAGATGCTCTTTTCGCACAGTCTCTTCGCGTTTAGAGCGCAGCACGTAGAAGGGTATACGAGCCATGCGCGCTGTTGACTGCTGAGATAGCACGTGCACCAGCGATCGCGACCGCACCCTTAGCATCAAAGTTCACAGCAAATGCTCGAGCGACCCCCGCCCCCCCTTCCCCCGCCAGCGTCTGATCATGCTCGTTCAAGGCGCACAGGGGCCTTTCCTTTCTGTTTGAGCATTCTACGGCAGCTGTAACGCGCGCGCGGATGTTATCGCATGCGCCCTCCGAGCGACGGAGATGGGTCGGCTCGTTTGATGTTTGCTGCAACCGCATTCGTCGCACCCGCTCGCGGGCGTTTACCCGCAGCTAGAACATACGATGCGCGGTAAGGGATGTGATCAATTTAAATTTTATGCAGAACATGACGGTGACGGTGTCAGTGATGGCGGAAACCCGTCAATAGTGTTCGTATAACTGTTATCGGACCAAAATACAACATTACATTTGTTAATACAAAAGAGTCTGGCAGTTGTGGCCTGCTTCCCCACAATGGAAACACAGGGGCCTGTATAGTTAGGGGTATGCCAAATATCGGTCTCGAAGTTGCCCTGTAGGTGTCGAAACACGAATAGCAGCCTTCTTAGGTGTTCGCCAAAACATCGGCGTCGAAGTTACCCTGCAGCAGGAAGGCACTGTCGGCAGTTGTTGCTGGTAGAACTGCTGTGACGCCGGCCCGGTAAATGGCTGTCGACGGATAACCTCTGCATAGCTGGGTTTACGAATCTCGACGTTCGGCTCGGGAGCTCAAAAGCGCTTGTCTGAGCTCCTGGCGCACAATTTCAGTGACTGACGCAAAAGCGCATTCTATCGGCGTGGCGATGAGCTTCTTTAGCTCCTCTTGTATAATTTCTGGCATCAACTGGCGGAAAAAACTCTCGTCATTTGCGATCACAGAAGACCAATCACTGCGCCACGGCTGTGGCGCTGATTGGTCCTCTCTTGTTTAGGCGGTCATACTGGCGGTACCGTAGCTGAATTGCGCGATCGGTGGCTATGGCTTCCTTCAATAATTCGTCGACACTTCCCGGCGGCTTTCGCGCGCGACCAGCAACGGGCTGCTCCTTCACGCCGCTCATGAAGTCGCCCATCTTTCTGGCTTCTAACATTATCGCGATCTGCTCGATGAAATAGACGGGCCGTGACTTCCACAAACGCTGCAACAGATTCTTTGGACTGCTGGATTTGTGATTCGAGCAGAGTTGGTGTGTCGTCTCGTCTTTCGGTGCTTCCGAACGAGTCCAGGAACTTCAGCTGGAACTCGTCCCAAGAAAACTGCAAGCAGTTTGTTAACCATGTTCGAGCTCTGTCTTGAAGTGGGAAGCATACGTGGCCTAACTTCTGTCCGGCATTGCAGCCCCCCCGCTTTTTTCTTTTCATTTTATTCACAGAACACCTGTTCCCTCTTACTCACACAATTCGTCACGGCACTCCCCCCTCCCGCACTTCCTCATCCACAGTTGCCCTCTCCCCCCTCCCTTGTTAGGATGGAGGAGAGGGTAAGAAGCGTTGTACACTCTGGCGCTAAGGAAATGAGTTCTAGCCTTGAAGAAGGCAAGTCCACTTGTCGAAACGTCGGCTCGAGCACACAACCACTGTTTACGGAATTTTTTCATCGCAAATAAACGCGTCTTTTCTGAATAAAACATTTCCGCTGAGTATTGATGCCAGGATATTTAATAAAATTTACCGGTACGGACAAGTTTTCTATCCACTGCGAGCAACAAAAACATGCATCCGTATGGGAATATTCAATTATAATCAATGCGCAGAACAGCTTGACGTTACGAGAATGAGCGATTCTAATTGGTTGGAGCGTCTAGGGAATGCATTTCGTGTGTGACAGCGATGACTGAGGGCGGAGCTTATATTTGGATTGTATTGTAACAGATTGTGGTGTTCAGATCACACACGGGGCTGGTTAAGGTACGGTGACACATTCATACAACTAGTGAGATGCCCAGGTGAAACAATTTCCCGCTCTGTATGCCAGGCTGAACCCACCTGCTGCAACAACACAACGACACCAACACCGCGAAAGGAAGCGGGAGGGTTCCCAACAGCGTTAGTAAAAAAGCTTGAGTTTATGTAAGTTTGGTGAAGATTTCGGTATTTTTGTATGCACAAACGTGCTGGAAAGCTCGAAACGGTAAATAAATATCTGCCAGAGGAGGAGCGTGCAAGCTTTATTTCATGTTTCGTTTACTACTAGAACAGAACGCCATGACAGCTTTGTTTTATTCAACACTAACAGCGGGATTACATTGGCCGGCTTCTTGCAGTTAATGTTCGAGCAATGAACGATGAAGACCTTGTGTAGAATCGCATACGGTTTGTCGTTTCGGAGTCCCTAAGCGTTCATGTAGAGCTCATAGCTTAAAATAGAATTCGCAGCACGCTAAGTCGTCTGCTTATTCAAGGCGGAACCCATATATATATGTATGTTTCAAGGTAGCGTTTCGAAGCACAAAAAATATCGCGCGTGCGAACACGCTGTGCGCATATGTCTTTCTGGCTTTCGTGTGAATAAAACAAAAAGTCACAGTTTCGCCACAAGGCGAAGCAATGAATGCGATAGCAACAAATTGGAATGTCAAGCGACGAATGGCAAGCAGGTCGAAACGTGCAGCGCGCTGCTCACGCACACATGACGCACGAAAACAACACGAACAGGACGAGAGCGAACTAAAAACATTCACAGCTCGACATTTAACGCGCTGCTCAAACAAAAACGACGCACGAAACGTATTCACAGGTACAGACGAGCGCGAACTAACAAGTGTCACAGTTGTTACTTCGCTGTGTTTGAAAAGCGTGCTCTTTTCGCAAACGGGGGGACTGCAGCGAGCGATGTGCGCTTCGCGCGCCCGGTAACTACAACGCTATCGTTCCGGCGAAAGCCCCATTCTCCGCCACCGCGAGATAAGCGCCCCCCCCTCCCCCCCCTTCAAGCAAAGTGCGCGCCGGAGAGCTAGGAGTGCCTGAGAGCGCGCGTCGCGACGAACCCCCGCCCAGCTAAGCCCCACCGAGCGTGGCCTTTGCGCCATCTCGCTGGTAATGCTGAAAACACGCTGAAAACTCGCTGTATATAAATAGCTCGCCGTTTGAACGTTGAAGGACGTTCGCCTTCGTGGCTCAGCGGTTAGCGCCGCGTGGTGCAGAGCTAGAGGTCCCTGGTTCGATGCCGCGCGTCGGAAACGTTTTTCTGAATTATTTTTCTTTGAGGTTCTTATAAATATATAGATACATATACATATACGGGACATGACGGTGACGGCGAAAACCAGCCGAGAGTGTTCATATAATTGCTATCGCAATAAAAATTACGACAGCTTAGCACTAGTGTTGCCAAGCCCCAACGAAGAGTGCCGCTGGATGACCTTCCTTGCTTATCTTAATTTTTTTTTCCCTTTCTTTCTCGTCTTTCTTTATCCTTCTCTTAGTTTCTTGTATCCCTTTTTTTGTATCTGTTTAACTCTATCTTTTTTTTCATTCTATTTCTTTCTATATCTCTGTATCTATTGCTTTCTCTTTTAAATGCGACGCATTTCTTGGCGAAACCAAGGCGCTTGGATCGTTTCTATCTATCTATCTATCTATCTATCTATCTATCTATCTATCTATCTATCTATCTATCTATCGATCGATCGATCGATCGTTCATGTTAGTCTGGGTGTTCTAGTGATCCCGTCCAAAACTCGCTGTAGACCAAAATTGGTATCAGAGGGTATGAGGATTTGAAGAACATGAAGGTCTGGCCATGACATGAATAACGTAAAGATACTGTCTCGTACGTCGTCAAGCCCTTTCCTCCAAACACGTGTAGCACATACCCGCATACCACGGGCCTTGGTATGCGGGTATGCGCCGCAGGTGATGGACAGTTTATATCTACTCAAGAACTTAGCTAAGAGACATTGGAAAATTAAAGGCGAGAGCTTTAAGAAAAATCGACATCGGCATCATTGACCAGACGAAGGCAAAAATTAAAAATCAAGATCCTAGCAGGAATCGAACTCAAGCATTCTTCGTGACAGTCAAGTATTCAACCACACGGCCACGTCCACACACGCACGCACACGCGCGCGCACGCACAAACGGTATAGAGGAATAAGGCTTTAAGCCTAAGATCAACAGCTTTAATTGGATAGAGCCAACATCCGCTTTGTTCCTGCAGTAAATACACTTCAGATTAGTTCGGTATATAGTAATGTCCTTGTTAAAAGCAACGCAAAAAGACGAAACACAAGATGAAGGAGGACACAGGACAAGCGCTGAACTAGCAACTGTCATCTTTATTCAAAAGACGAGAATAAATACAAGCAGTTCCGCTGCGTGCGCACCCTCTACACTGCAGATAATTGTCACGTTTTTTCAAGTAGGTTGAACTCAGAATCATGAAGATAGATGGATGGGGCGGAAATGCAATTATCATGGTTTTTCTTTATGTGGAATGCTTCGATGATTTCACGTGATCTCTGATCCATGTGCCTG
This sequence comes from Rhipicephalus appendiculatus, assembly GCA_030522465.1. Lineage (NCBI taxonomy): Eukaryota > Metazoa > Arthropoda > Arachnida > Ixodida > Ixodidae > Rhipicephalus > Rhipicephalus appendiculatus. The sequence goes on along the minus strand of JALIZH010008475.1, from coordinate 6,169 downwards.
AATATGACATGCGTTCTATCAAACAAAGGTTTACAACCACAGTCGCGACAATGAGAAGACAAATGTGAAGTGGGTGTGCCCTTCAGAGTGTTGCTGTGTTGGCGAAGCCTTTCGTTCAGGCAGGCGCCAGTTTGTCCTATATACATTTTGTTACATGTTAACGGGATATTGTACACCACACCACATGCGCACGTTACAAACCGAGTGCGATGCTTAACGGAGCACGCATTCTTTTGCGATAGGCCTGTCTTCGTTCTATCAACAGCGGCGCATGCTCTCCCAACCTTACCGCGAGCGGAGAACACAACATCTACGTCAAAGCATTTTGCAATCTTTTTAAGCCTGTGTGATAGTCCGTGCACATACGGAATGACAGCGAAATTCTTAGACCTATTAGTGGAGCTTGTGCGTTGCCCGGGCCGTGCTGCAGATAGCTTTAAAGATTTTAGCAACCTGAGGGAAACACATGATAGGTTTGAACCTGGGAAGCCGGCTCTTTCTAATCGAGCTACTTGTTCCTGAAAGCTTCATCTTGTGTTTCGTCTTTTTGCGCTGCTTTTGACAATGAAGTTCCACCAACTCGCCCAGTTTTTTACGCTGTTATAGTAATGTCGTCGGGGGCACGGACCACTGTACCAATGATTACGGCGAAGAAACAAGAGAACAGCAGTGCCAAAGGTTTATTATGAGAAATACAAACTGGCAATGCTAATACGTCTCACGTGAAAGCGTAACCCAACGTACAGCACCGTTCTCTGCAATTCACGCCATCCTTGAATAGAAACATCTGAAAGGGACACTAAGTTGGCGTTTAGAAGAGACAACAACTTTATTGAGAATGTCCTGCAGAATCGATTTGGCTCTTTCCACTTTCCTGATGCGTAGTCCAATAATCATCCGTATGAGCCTTTCCGCCAGAACATGTTGTGTCAAGAAGAATGTGGCCATTCCTGAAATCATATGTGGCATCGGGAACGAAATTCTTGTGTTCCATTTTATATTGTTCGCGACAGTTTCTTCCTTCGGTCAAAGAATGTAAACGTCGCATTCATAAAGAAAGGCACGGAACTTATGGGCAGAGTCCAAGCTATGTGACTTCCCTTGCATCTGGCGAGGAAGGGCCTTGTTTGTGTGTGTGTGTGTGTGTGTGCGTGTGCGTGTGCGTGTGTGTGTGTGTGTGTGTGTGTGTGTGTGTGTTTGTGTGTGTGTGTGTGTGTGCGTGTGTGTGTGCGTGTGCGTGCATGTGCGTGAGTGTGCGTGTGCGTGTGTGTGTGTGCGTGCGTGTGTGTGTGTGTGTGCGTGTGCGCGTGTGTGTGTGTGCGTGTGTGTGTGTGTGTGCGTGTGTACGCAAAACACAGCGACATTCTCTTCACGGGCGCGGAATTTTGCGTTTGTTCCCCGCTGAGGGCATTGACTGTGCTGCCGATGCTTGTCCGGTAGGAAAACGAGGGCGAGTCAACTTGTATTTGTTTTTTCAAATAAACTTATTCCTCCTCCTCCACATACCAGAAGAAATATAACTCGAGAAACAGGCGACTTTTCATTTGTGAATAAACACATGCTAGGTAGCTCCTACATGGGGAAGCTGGCCTTGAGTACTAATGGAAGTCGCATGTTCTCCCTGGAGAGGATCGCTCTTTGATGATACCGCCAATGCGATCCCACTTACTGCGTGCTTGTGGGCTCCTTTCTGATGACGCTCTTGCGAAGCGCCAAATAACGGCGTTGATTATTGCATTAGCTCGCGATCTCTATCGCAAAGAAGTTTCCGTACTTGTAGCGGTTAGCAAAGTGCCGCGCCCCTTGCAGCTGCTTCCTTGCATTAAGCCATCCGGAGGTCCCGAAGGGCTGCTGTTGACCAAGAAGTGGTCCTACCGATGGGAAATACACGTTGTCCTTATAAAGAGACGGGCTCAAAGCATGCCTGTTGGTAAACACGACTTTCTTCAATACACTGCTGTAGTCACTGAAATACTTAGCAAAAAAAATGCCCCCACCTCCCCGAAGGGAATCGTGAGGAAATGCGAATGCATTTCTTGCGCCGAGAGATTTCGCCTTCACCGACTTCTGCCATCGCCTTGAGAGGCGCCCAGCCAGCGAACGGTCGAGAGTGAGGCGCGAGCGGACGGGAGAGTGGGGCGCAGGGAGGAGAGAGAGCGAACGGCGAGAGAAGGAGCGGCGAAGCAGTGCACCTACCCTCTCCTACACTCTCTCGCACCACATGCTCCGGTTGCTAGGGGCGAGGATAAGCGCGCGCGCCCGCAGCTGTTGCTATGGGAGAGGGAGTGAGAGCGGAGAGATAACACCTGCCGGCGCGCGGACGCCGCCGCGGACAACGCCGGACGCCTCACATAGCCCCACTAAGAAATGCATTCGCATTTAAAAAATTACATCTCCCACTAAAAGGAACCATGTGGGGATGCGAAGCAGCGCTGGTGTTCACTTGTGTTTCCATTTGTATGTTTCCGTGTATGTTTGATTTGTGTGTCGAGTCGTGTATCAGCGGTGCTGCTTACGCTGCTTGCGCTGCTGTCACAGCTTACGTTACCGATGCCGCTACAACTGGCGCCAACGTCGACATCCATAGCGCCGTTTGCGAAGGAGAGTGCAACGGAGCGAGCGCGCGTCGCATTATATACGAGCGCACGCCGCATTATATACGACCGCGCGCCGCATTATATACGAGCGCACAGCTGCGCCGGAGAGAGAGAAACGGGAGAGGAGAAAAGAAGCGGAGGCAGCGCTCACGCCACCTCCTCCACCCCACCTCCTCGCGCTCACGCGAGGAGAGGGGGGAGAGTTGGCGCATGCGCAGTAAGGGTGGTCAGGCCGCAGACAACAGGATTGAGCTCCGCTCTAAGCTGCTTCGCATCTAAAAAAAGAGTGAGAGAATGCACTTTTCATGCCTTTATTAAGGCGGTGCGTTGCGGAGTACTAAATTAAACGGGAAAAGGGGTAGGATAGAGCAGGCCCGTCGACAGGAATTTTCATCGGGGGGTGCACTCGTTGCAGGCCTTGAAAAATACCTATTTTTATTATTTGTCCTCGGTAAAACACCCCCATTCATCCGAATATCGAGGGTGTGGGGGGGGGGGGGGGCGCAGGGCACCCGCCTTGCCCACGAGCCTGGGATAGCGTGAAAAAAAGGGAAGAGCCTTTGGCGAGGCTTCACGAGAGGGGGTGACAAATGAAGGGGAAAGGCAGGAAGGTTGACGAAGATTTTGCTTGGTTGGCCACCTCACACGTGGAGTGCGGGAAATGGGAAATAGTAAACAAAATAAAGAAGAGAGAAGAAGGGTAAGAAAAAAAGATGAAATGACCCCTTAGTGTGAACATATACAACACGAACTCACGCTGACAGTTCGCGAGCGCTCTTGAAGTCCGGCCGTCTTAAAGCAGCACAGCCGAGATTTCGTGTCCTTGTGCGTGCACACCAGCCAAGGTCCCAGGATCTTCTTTTCTGAGAGCGGCCTCTCAATAAGACGATGAAGTTAGGCACCTAGAACGCGTCGTTGTGACTCGTTGGGCGGGAAGTGGTATAGAATGTGCTCAATAGTCTCCTCACAGCCGCATAAGTTGCATGCCGCACTGTTGGCCACTCCAGTGTGAGCGAAACTACACGACTCAAGTCCTGATAAACATGGCAGTGTCAAACTGCACATAAATTGTAGCCTTATATCTTGAATTAAAAAGAATATTCTTTTCCTCTTATTGGGAAGCTCCTTCCATTAGGAGATTCAGTACACCGTGGGTCCTGTATAAGGCGAAGTGCGTCAAGAATATACGCTTTGAAAGGAGGAACACATTGTTTTAGCATTGTTTCCAGCGTGTTCGGTTACAAGCACATCCACTTTCGTAATGTACCTTAGCGGAGCTCTGGCGTGTTGTCCATTACACTGATTATAGCGTTACAGACGAACTACATCGTCTGATTGAAAAGCGTGCAGAGGAATTCATCTGCTCCGGTTTCTTTTGTAACATATCAAGAACGTGCCTAAGTTAACCCTTCGAGACGCTATGTACATAATTGTGTACATGATTTGTTTTTGCGCCTTCTATCAACTAGGGGTTAAGAGAGAGCGAGATACATTGAGCTTCAGATAGATTGAACCTGCTGCATAATAAGTTTGTCTTCATTTAACTTCATTTCGCAGCGTACTGTTGCGCATGATCACATTGCTAAAGGCACTACCCCGTTCGACGAGTCGCTCGATGAGCCGTGTCCTGCGAGCCATGTTAAAAGTATACTTTTTCTTTGCTCTAAATGGACATAACGAAAAATGAATTTGTACTATATTTCTAGCCCGAGATTTCATTCTATGTATGCCAAAATAGAGCATGGATGACTTCAGGATAAACAGATATTTAATTACAACTTAATTAGAATAAGTTACTGTAACACACATAAATGAACATATTACGACATTATTTTTGTTGCAATAGTATACTGAGTGCCTTGAAATAACGTTGTATTATTTTGACCCATTTACAGGCAGTTCTTCATAGGTGGCGTCTGAAAGGGTTAAGCAAACTCCGGCATGATCTTGTCGCTCAGCAAACACAACACATCTACGAAAAAAGGCCCACATGCTAAAATAAAACTGCAGGAGTGCCTTCTTTTGTCCTTGTGCCGTATGCGCGCTGCACTTAGACTGTTCGAGGATAGGAATAAAAGAATAATAAAAACCGGCCGATCCCACGCACTGTGGGAATCGATGTAATGCTATGCAGCCAGCAATGAGCAAATCATGCTGTACATAATATGCATGTCATGATTTACATGTTATGACCTGTCATTTATGTTCCTCATATAGTCACGTCGCGGAATACCAATTTTGGTGTATATCAAGCTAGCGAACTGGACACAAGCGCACCATGAGCGTGGCATGTAACTGACATCGTAGATAACATGCATGCCAAGATTTTCATGTTACCACCTGCCACTTATGTTCGCTATACAGTCCCGTCCCACAATACCAATTTTGGTGTACATCAAGCTAGCGAAATGGCCGTGAGCGCGCCATGAGCGTGGCATGGAAGTCATGTTGAACATGACATATCATGATTTCCATATTACTGATTATCATTTATGTTCGTCATACAGTCACGTCACACAATTCCAAATTTGCGGTATATCAAGCTAGCGAAACAGCCAAGAGAGTGCCCTGAGCGTGGCATGGAAGTTATCTTGCACATGACATGTCATGATTTCTATAGTAGCACTTGTCATTTATGCTCGTCATATAATACGTCACTCAATATAAAATTTGGTGTACATCAGGCTAGCGAAACGGCCACGAGAGTACCATGAGCGTGGCCAGCAAGTCATGTTGCACATGACATATCATGATTTCCATATGACCGCTTGGCATTTATGTTCATCACACAGTCACGTCACGCAATACCAAGTTTGGTGTATATTAAGCCAGCGAAAAGGCCGTCAGCGCGACATGAGCGCGGCATGCAAATCATGTTGTAAATGACATGCAGGTCATGATTTTCATATTACCACTTGTCATTTAGTTGGTCATGCAGAAATGTTGCGTCGTACCAATTTTTGGATATATCAAATTAAGAAAACGGCCTCAGGAGCACTATGGCCATGGCGTTAAATCATACTTTTCATCACAAGTTAGTCATGATCTTCATGATATGACCAGTCATTAATGTTCTTCATACAGTCATGTTATGCCATACCAATTTCGGTATAAATCTCATTAACGAGACGTCCAGGAGTGCACAAAGTCGTAGGCGGCTAGATAGATAGATAGATAGATAGATAGATAGATAGATAGATAGATAGATAGATAGATAGATAGATAGATAGATAGATAGATAGATAGATAGATAGATAGATAGATAGATAGATAGATAGATAGATAGATAGATAGATAGATAGATAGATAGATAGATAGATAGATAGATAGATAGATAGATAGATAGATAGATAGATAGATAGATAGATAGATAGATAGATAGATAGATAGATAGATAGATAGATAGATAGATAGATAGATAGATAGATAGATAGATAGATAGATAGATAGATAGATAGATAGATAGATAGATAGATAGATAGATAGATAGATAGATGCGCTCACGGTGCATTTGGTTCGCTAAGAAATGCTCGCCATTTAAAAACGACCGATTCTATTAAGTGGTTGACCAT
>JALIZH010008474.1:0-17369 GCA_030522465.1 Rhipicephalus appendiculatus | reverse complement strand
AGGCCAAAACTTGGTTTACGAGAAAGATCACGTGAATACATTGTTCAGCAATACTTCGGTGCGCAATACTGCGCTCTTTCCTGTCTCCTCTCTTATTTCTGTGCTCGCGCAGCGTGTTCAGGTTTCAGACATTGTTCAGCCGTGTGTATCAACGTAGCAACACTTAGCAAATCTCAGAAAAGCCTAGCCAAGCCAGGACTGACTAGGTGTCCACCAGCTCTGTTGAGCCAGCCTTAAGATTTAGTGCAAGCTGCGCAATTTTTTTTTAAATTTTATTTTCGTTCTACCGAAAAAAGTTCAGTTCCATTTCTTTCCCGGAAGGGAAAATCGATGAGTGAGTGCGATGAAAGCGCTTTAGATGTGCTCCTAAATCTTGTACATAATAATTTTGAATTCGACCACAAACATTACCTACAAGTCAACGGAACTGCCATGGGAACCAAAATGGCTCCAAGCTACGCAAATATTTTCATGGCATCTTGAGAGATTCCTTTCCTCGAAAATTGTCCATCGAAACCGATATTCTACCGACGTTTCCTTGATGATATATTCTTCGTGTGGGCCGATGATGAGCATAAAGTTTGAAAATTCATTTCTGATTTCAACTCCCTGCACCGTTCGATAACATTCACGCACACATACTCCCAGGAGAGTGTTCATTTCCTGGATGTCACTGTATCAATAAGTGGCACCACCATCTCTACTTTCCTACATAAAAAAACCAACTGACGGCCAGCAGTATCTGCATTTCCACAGCAGTCTTTACCATCACTGCAAAACAGTTAGTTGTCCCCTACTCTCAAGCCCACAGATACAGAAGGATTTGCTCTCAAATTACACAATTTGACACCCACGCACAGGAATCGAGAGCAGCCTTCTTGCGCCAAAATACAAAAAAAAAATCATTGACAATGCAATTGAGCGCACTCGCTCTGTGGACCGAGAAATAACAATGGAAGAAACAGACAACAATAAATAGAACGTCAGGGGCAAATTTAATCCTCACATACTCCGGATGAACTCTATCCTAAGCCTCCACTTCTCCACTTCAAGATGCTAAAACAGAATAGTCGAATCTCTGCCGTTTTTTGAAACTCCGCCCAAGGTGGTTTACCGAACAAATAAAAGCATGAGTGACTTGCTGGTCAGGGCGAAAACGCACAAATCCGCCCACTATTAGGGCTGTAGGTCATGCGGGAAACCTCATTGCAGGTTGTGCACACACATGGTGATCACAAATACTGCCGAAGCCTCCTATTCAGACTGCGTGTAAAATTAAGACGACCTTAACTGTGACTCGGCCAGTGTGATATACAAATTTTGCTCTGAAGTGTGCAAACAGGAATATATTGGAGAGATGGAAACCGCGTACTGTTTTCGTTTCAACCACCACAAGGCACACGTGAAAGGCCTCTCTAATTTACCGTTCTCCTAACACATTAGCCTCCCTGGTCACTTTTTTCGAGCGCATAATTGTCATACTCCTACTATTCGGCTTCCAGAACCCACGGGCGCGCGAACAGCGAGAGTTATATTTCATAAACAAATTGAAATCACTCTCCCACGGAATCAACGAGAGCCCTGGGCGACTGACGTGCCTCCACGACCTATCGTAGCAATTATAAAGGATGGATGGATGGATGCGAAATTTTAGTGTTTGTCCTGAGGTGCACGACTCAACGCGCAGCGGGCCGCTCCCACGTTGGGACAGTCAGGCCGAGTCCAACTGCTGCATCGTGGACCCTCTGGACAGCCCACAGTTGAGCCCCGACATCGGGGCTCTTGATAGCGGATAGCCTTCATTGGTTTGGTCCGTGCACCGTAACGAGGGGCAACGCCAGAGCATGTGGTCTAGGCTAGCGAATTCGTTGCAGTGCCTGCAGGAGCTATTGCGATAATAGTCAGGATAAATGTTATGCAATAAAGGCGGGCTGTGATAGGAACCCGTCTGCAATAATCTGATAGGCAATGCCTGCGCTTGATTTAACTTCTTTTTAGGAAGGGGAAAGTATATCTGCAATAATAAAGGGAATTTATTAATTTATTTATATATACGAGAAATCGGACCCACAGGATGATAGAAAAAGAATCGAGCGCGTGAAGATAGACGAAATCGATTCTACATGCATCAACCGGTGCGTGTTCTTTTTTTTCTCTTTCTTTTTCTTTACCGTATTGTTTTTATTTTGCTTGCTTATGTTTTATTAATTCCCTATTTATGTATTTATTTTTTAGTATTACTGATCAATTTTTTTTTCTGCATGAAAAAGAGGGAGAGAGGATCCAGTTTAGCCTTGTATCGTGGCCAATGTTTTTCTAAAGCTGGAGCGGGTCGTATGTATCTCTTCTTGTGTGTGTACGGCGGCCGGCGCCGCGGGTCAACCACCGAACCATCTGAACTTGAACTCCACATGTGTGATGCGTAGAAGCGGCAATTCTTCACGTTTCCCCTTTTCCTTGGCCGCTCAGGCGGCCCTTCTTATCCACCCCTCGTGACAATACACGGATAACCCGCCCGGTTCCGGCGGCTTTCCGTCTTTCCTCCTTTCTTTCCGCTTTTCTTTCCCTCGCTGACGAATACCCCAGCAAAGCGATTGTCGCTGTCGCTTTCTACGTTAGTTCTGTCTCTCTGGTGTTCTTTTTATTTTTTTTATTTTGTTATGTTCTCCTCTGGCCCCCCAAACTGGGTGGACGGCCCTCTGCTGCGGGTTGTGCCACTCCACTTACACATTCCGAAGAAGGCTGTCCCGCCAGCCGAAACTGTTAGGATAAAATAAACATTTGTTTCGTTTCCAATATTGCAGTACTCTGGAAGTTTGTGACTATATATATACAAGTAGTGGTCGAGCGTAGAGAACGATTTGTGTGCTACCCTTCACTCCCTATGTTACCATCACGTGTGCAAGCGCCTGGCTCGTACGTCAGATGTAGGGGAGGGTGACCCCTCTATACTTGGGAGACGCCGCTTCTGTTTTCTTCGGAAGGGGGTCACGGAGAGGCGGTCTTGGCGGCAGGCGGCTTTTTGAAAGAAAACTTTCGAGTAGGCCAACGTCCGCTGATGCCTTAATTTGGGTTTGAGGCCTGTGCATCGTTTGCTCGCAGGACTGTATATTCCGAAGCTCTATGTTCGGTCAAAGGAAGCCGGGAAGGCTGACATAAAATACCAATACTGGTAAGCCGTAAAAGCTTGCCGCCAGACAGACATCAGACAACAAGATGAGCCGAAATAACCACTGGAAGTATTTATAGACGGAGACTGATGTTATGTCCGTTCAGCCGAAGAACGGCGGCGAGTGATCTGTTGAACGACTGATAGATGTGGTCAGGAGTGCATGGTACGGGGCAACAAAGTTGTTCTAAGGAACTGTCGATAGAATTGCTCATTTGAAAACGGGACGCTTAGAAATGTCAAATGACGCACACGATTCGACTTCGATGGGTACTTTGTGACAACGTTGGCGGGGATAGTAACAACACACGTACCGTCGGCTTTTAACTGTACGTATACTTGGCGGTCAGACTGAAAGCAGAGAAGTGGATGGCTAACATTGGTGATACAGCGCCTAGAGGAATATCTAGGCGATGAATGATGTTTTGTGTGTTCAGCAGAAAAACCGGGGGTGTGTAGCGGGGTGGAGATAGGGAGATGGTGATGTTTAGGCTGAAGGAGAACAAGAGACGCTATTATTTCTGCAGCCCTTGCTGGGCGCACGGATGAGCGTATGCATGGGGCTGCGGGAAGAGAACGAAAATGATGAAAAATGCGGAAGAGGAACCAGGAGGAGGGAGCGACGTCCATAATCCTGGAAGATGACGGTGATATTTACAGCCTGGTAGCCAGGCATGTGTCTTCAAGGAAGCGCAGAACCACCTTGAAGACCTGACGAACTAATGAGTAACGCGGTCGTTAGAGCGAGGGGTGAAGCGCCGAAGTGATTTTAGGGAACTAAAAAAAGAGAGAAAAAAGCAAAATATGTAGCTGTACTTGGATAACCCCGGTGGACACAATAAGTAAGTACATTGCTTTCGTCCATTGTTAAGCCACACTTCTTATATAGGCCCGTCCCTATATAAGAAGGTACTGCTGCTTCCCAAAGCCATCCCACTTCAGTTTGCCGGGCTTCAATGTCTTGCTGTTTACTTCTGGACCTGCTGAACAACAACTCATGTACCACGCCGTTGAAAGGGTCATCGCCCAAACCGTAAGTTGCAAATTTTATTTTTTACGAATCTTGCTTTTTTGCCATATACGAAGTGTACGTGTACATGACTACCCTTCTGCCAGTTTATTTCCACGTCTTTCTGCTGCACCACTGTACTGTGCCATTATTATGCTGATTTATTTTACGGGATCTGGACTTAAGCAGGTTCCAAGTCATTTCTTTCTAATTGCAGAGCAAGTTTAGAAACAATACTGGTTCAGAGGCATTATACGCTGTAGAGATGCGTAGCTGATCTTTTTTGTAGCATTCCAACCCGTTCATTCCTCGCACCTGATGAGTTCCAAAGCTGAGAATTAAGCATTTTCATCTGTAGGCGAAAATGCTCAATGAAGCTCAGATGTAATCTAGTCGTTTGGGGCAGTGAAAAGTATTGACACGACACGCGAATATCTTCAACTTCTGAAGCATTCGTTTTTCAATTCATTCGTTGGCTGGTGTCGCCAATGTGAAAGAAAGACGACGGGCCCATTGCTACCGATATTTCGATGCGTCCCGCGCACATTCTGTTGCTGCATGCTCCGACATTCATAGTTATCATTCGTTCAAAGAGCGACCCGTTTCCTCGGTTTCGTCTCCTCCTTCTCGCTCTTTCGTGGCCTGATTGTTAACTATTGTGTGATCGAAAAGAATGCACATACTGTTTAGTGTCTAATAAGTGCGAAGCGATGTTTCGTAATTCCGTAAGCAAGGGCAGGTGTATTTTACATTGACTTGTGCACACACAAAAATATACTGTATGATTCAGCTAACTTCTGCGAAGCCTAAGAAAATCGACGCGTGCGTTAAGCGACATCCAACTTAGTATTCACTATTCTATTGAGCATGATTAGGATTTGATCAAACATGACAGCTGGTATAGCCCCTCCCATTGCCTCTGATACGCCTGCATACATCGACCGAAGTCCTTCGCCCGGTATAATATTTCTCAACATGAAAAATGCTGACAAACTTTCATGCATTCGTATGCATTTTATCACATATCCCATAGCTGAATTTTTTCATGCTCACCCAGAGATATCTCTGCCAAAAGGAAAACCAAGATTTTGTGCATTCGATTCATCTTCATCTCAGAAGGTACGAGCTAGTTGGCTGAACACAGTTGAAATTCGCAGCCCGCTCCTTAGATTCATATAACAATGATCCCCCCCCCCCCCCCCCCCCGCCTCCCCCCCCCCCCCCCAAAAAACAACACTCACACAGACACGATTGAGCTGAACTACTGTTTTATCCTGCTAACTTGTTCAGCTTGACTCACTCACTTGTGCTTCTACCTACTTCATTTTCGCGTCTCTTAGAAGCGCGATGAAAAAATTCAACCGTCTCAATGAAGCATCAAGTACTCGTTCACAGCATGTTTGATGGTACTCTGGTCGCTGATTATAAGCGCTGACATGGAACTTTCTTCAAAAATTTTCAGAAGTAGAGCATCAGAGTCTGTATTCTATATTGAACTTGCGTGCAGCGCAGAAATAGACGAAGAAACAAAAAAACCGACAAAGACGAGCGCTGACCTCCAACTGATTCTTTATTTCGAAAAACATGCGAAAATACCTATGTGCAGTCGCGCTCAATATGACTTGCAACACGGGAGCGCGTGGCCTCACAAAATCAAAGATTGCGCATGGCTTCCACTAGCCCTTATTTCTATTACTAAACGCGTTTTTCTCACTTGGGTATGATCCCAAATAAGAAAATAATATTTAGTTGTTGAAATAAAAAGAAGTTGAAGCCATGCGCAACCTTTGAACCCGTGAGGCCACGCGCTCCCGTGTTGCAAGTCATATTGAGCGCGCCTGTACACGAGAGCGTATACGCCCCAAATCATAGCATGATATCCAACAACACACTGCATAATAAACCCAAAAGAATTTAAAAAGTCATCGTAACCCGTGGAGGTTCGCGTGCGTGATTTTAGAAGTACCAGCTCTCTTTGCGTTAAAGTAAACAGTCACCTTCTGCGATAGCTGCTGCTTCATTAGTCATTCTTGTAGTGTCATTGGGATGCCTAGCCAAAATACTGGTCTTCTCAAAGGATGGAACCCAGACGCGTATTGTGTGCAGTGGGCAGCAAGAAACCCTTCCCGCCCTTGACGCACTTTATTGCTTTGCTCTTGTAGTCTAACATTTAGAAAACGGCCCGTCTGTCCCACATAAGACAGATTACATGACAATTTCCTGTGGTTAATGATGCAGCAGTTTCGTGCGTTCGCAACTGGACTAGTTCTGGCACAAGGCATAGACAGTTTTCTAGGTGCAGAGCGAACTGCAGAAACGCCAAATTTCTGTCCTAATTTCTTACGTCTCTACGAGAGACACCATGTATGTATGGAACGACAGCTTTGTACATCGATCGTGTCTGCGCAACAAGATCCTATGAACCACTCTTACATCCACGGCGCAGGTTTTCTGACACGGAAACAAGAAGGTGGCACGGGTACCCGGCTACCTTCAATAGAGTAATCTGTAATTGAGTAGTTCACGAGCAAGCCGCCAATTGCGTTAACACAAAAACAGAGCTCTGGTATTTCTAAAATTACACAGGCGCACCTGTTCGGGTTAGGATGACTTTTGCGTTTCTTGTAGGTTTGTGGATTATCATGCGCAGTGTCGTCGGCCTTCGTTTTGGTTTGGGGCGTGTGCTATTTCGTGTATATAGTTATATCTGCATGTTTTTTTTTTTTTCGGAATGAAGAACCACTTGTAAGTCAGTGCTCGTCTTTGTCCGTTCTCTGTCCCTTAGCCTTTTTTGTTTTTGCGCTGTACGCATGTTCAGTATAAAAACTTTTTATTTGGGCTTTGCTGTCGGCTAAAATTAAAAACCGCAGAAGCTGTCCACACGGAAAGAAACGATTTAAATATATCGCCACAGGCTTTGCAGAATCTCCATTTAATACATTGCTTGCGGATCGATACTTTCACACCTAATTAATCTTCGTTAATTAATTGTCGACATTCATTGTACATGAGCTGCTGAAAAAGACAGCGAACGATCGTTTCGTTTTCGTAAAGCACTTTTGCTCATTTAAAGCTTAAAGGCAAAACCTAGCTGAAACATTTAGGTGTGAGGGCACTGAAAGTGTGGTGTGTTAGGCGGCAGTCATGAGGTATTTTTTTAATATTTCGTGCGCTTAAGGCAATGTTTGGGGGAAAATTAAACAAGGCAGTTATCCTAGCATAAAGGAAATAATCCGCTGTTTCTGGATAATAAGTTAAGCAAGCCTATTAATTATCCAGCTTCATGGATTGGAAAAGGTATGTGGTGCTCCGTGTGGCTCAAAACAGTACTGGCCACTTTCGACATTAGTAGCGCCTATGTTTGCTTTTTTTGATATTTTACGCAAGTTAGCTGGTACACCCTGTATAACAGTGTATACAGATGGCATACGACTTGCTCGTTCCATAGGTAGCGCATCCAGTTCAAATTGAACAGCAATAGCGCGCAGTACGGAAGAGGGCCGGAAAAATATTACTGCACTAGTTAAACTGCAAAATCTCGACCAATGCTGCGGGTGCAGGCTATTCAACCTTACGTGTGCATCGGAAACAAGGCGCCCACAAAAGTAAAAGAGATGTGTAGTCACGTGATAGCCTTCAGATACAATACGTATGATACTGCTATAACAAACAAAGATTGAATAAGTTATCACAATATCATAAAACTAAACCTACGATAACAGTAAAACCTTATGCACTGAAGATCATAAACATGGAACCCTCCACGCACACATTGCTGGTACCTTTGCTTATCGCAGGGAAGCGGGGAATGTATGCGCGCGTTTCACATAATGCCCCTAAAAGGGTTGGAAAGAGATCCATGATACTTATTTTGCTCATACATGCGGCACATTTCAAAACGTGCCTGGGAACCATTGTTAGTGGGACTAAACCAGCAGTACGAGAAGGATTTCGAGCGCCTTTTCGCAAAGAAAGACTGAAAGGGACGTACTGTTCGTTGAGTAGTTGCGCCTTGCGGTTCTGTTTAACATATTCCTGCTTAAAGTTCGCACTTTCGATTTTTGACGCTCGCGTTTTCCGGAGTTTAGTGCTCGTTCAAGCCACTCCTGCGACCTCCCTCCATTTTTCATTAAAAAACAAAGAAACAAAAGCTTCGAGACGTTCTCAATTACGAAGTATTTGTATACACAAGTGTAACAAGGACGCATTTTCACCAACCAGCCTTCTGGTGGATCGTAATTGCAGCATTAGTACATGTATGAGAAGCACACGTTCTGGTAGTGAGCTGTCTAGAAAGAGACGCAGAATAAAATGCGCTTTCCTTTTTATGAAAGCGCTGATCGAAGTAGATTTGGCAGTAATGGGCTTGCCCATCTATGCCGCCTGCGCTCCCACAACCCTCAGGAGGAATGTTGAAGGGATTAAAATGTCAAAGGCGGTGACAGAATCGTCCCAACGGCGGAAGAGGGGCTTGGGGGCGGGGTACAACTATTCTTTGTGTATGCTCGAGCATGTGCGTGTATGTGCACGTGCATGCGAAACTGCAAAATTGAAAAATTTCGGGGAAGGAGGGTTGAAACCTAAACTCCTTCACCCCCCTAGCTATGACAGTGGAAAATGTGTATGTAGTGGTTTCTTAATCTGATTGCAAAGCATGCTGGAACCAACGAGATACGTTGGAATTCTTCATTAAAAAAGGAAGACAAAAGCCGGATCCGCTTAACATTCTATAAAGTGCAACGTAACTTTAGCAGCAGTCTTTACTTTTTAGGTACCAGGAAAAACAAATTTTCAAATTTAAAAAAAAAGCTATGCCACTCTGTGCAGATGTTGCTATTTTGGACAAGATTAAATGTTGGTGCCTCATTTACTGATAAACAAAGGGGCATTTCTCAATCTTGTTTAAAGTTATTGTAATACTCCTTTTACTCCGATTTATTAACGGTCGTTTCATAGTACTGTATTTTCATACCAACTCTTTTTTCATTTTTCTATAGAGGAAAGGCTACCTCATAAAATGGAAGGGTTATTCGAAGTGGCACAGCACCCTGGAGCCAAAAAGGAACTTGAATCAAGCTTGCCTGCGGGAACTCCAACATCCAAGCAAACCATCGAAGCGCCGGCTGGAAGCAGCATCTGAAGAAGTACTGTATGCCATACAAAAGAAGCTCGCGAATAGCCGTAGGTCCAATGGACTCACCAAGGTGAATGTAGATTTGGATATATTCAGATGGGTTTTTAAAGGCAGAGGAAAGCGCCTCGAAAAGGGTTGGCTTCTGTGTGAAGAGGAGGACTTTGGGAAGCTAAACCTACCTGATGAATGGTACACTCGTGAAACAAAATTGAGCAGCGTTGTATCAATAACATTTCCAGTACGAGTGAAGGGGGTTGTCACGAGACAGAAGTCGTGCAAACGCTTCCCGTCTGGATATCCTGTTGAGACGATGAAAATATTTTTGGTAACAAAGGTTACAAGTACAGTTTAGATAGTCAGTATTAATTTTGCAGTTCCTTTCTTGATGTTTGCCACTTTTTGTTTTGATATCTACTCGCATTTATATTTGTTATATTTTCCTTTTTCGTTTGTGTGATATCTGCCTCTGTAGCAGTAGTACTTTCTTGAAAAATGTCTTCGCAAACTTTGAGTTGCAGTGTGTCCAATACAAGTATAATTTTCGAATTAAGTAATGACATGGCTATAAATATGTACCGTCAGCGGAACCTTCTGAATAAGACATTTTTGGAAACTGTGAAACATTTCCTTCCACGGGGCACAAGCTTACCGGAAAGCATTTCGGATACTGTGGAAACACGATTCAGAAGTTTATGCACATCTGTAGAGACAAAATACAGAAAGATGAAGGGTGATGCGAAGGCCTCTTTCTTGAAAAAAAGAGCGTCATGTAAAGGTTGATTTCGTCAACGAGTGCTCCAATAATGGAAACGTGCCTCAAGAAACAGTCAAGGACATAATTATAAGAGCCTTGGAAGAAGACATCACACGCATACAAAACTCAGCAAAAGGGTCTATAGGGGATCTGAAAGAATCTCTTCGTGTCTTTCAGAACAAATGCATGAAACTTGAAGAAGAGAACCGAAGGCTGTCCTCTGTTTTGAATCAAAAAGAAGAGCTGCATAATCGCGGTAAAATGATTGGCGAAGGGTCCAAAAGTTCCGACCAAAGAAAGCTGCACAGTGCAGGCAACGCCATTGTCCAAGCACTACAAGACATTTTAGAGAGCTACGGTTTGGATTTGTGCCAGCTTATAGTTACTGACATCCAGGGATTGTTGCACAAAATAACAATACTCGAAAGCAGTGAAATTTCTGTAGCGCGAAATGTCAAAGCCGGGTATCGCCGTAGTGGTGAAGTGAAATATGACACCCTCTCATCCCCAAACAAGAAATGTGTTCGAGAAATTGCTAACCTTTTGGATAATCATTTTGTCAGCAATGTTTTTTGGGAGCAGCTTTCGTCGACCATGCCGAACCTGCCCACACTGCGTGTGATCAATTCGTACAGAGAGAAATTGGATGCCATGTCTGTCGTGTTTAAGACACCCGGAATGTCACCCGGTGCCCAAGTTTCCTTTGTACAAGAGCTACAGTCAGCTGTTACAGAGTTTGCCGTCGATAGGGGCCTGGAACTTAAAGACCTCGGTTCACAGCCTATCAACGTGAAAATTGAAGGCGATGGTTGCGTTGTGAGCAAGCAGACCAGCTGGACAACGCTTTCGTTCGTTGTCATCGACAGCCGAAAAAAGCTTCAAAATCACAAATTGCATCGTCTTCTGGCAGTCGTTGAAATTAAAGAAAATTATTTTCAAATCAGAGAGTCATTTGGAGATTTGATTTCTGAAATTAACGCCGTTGCGAAAGCAGGCAGCATCTCTGTGGAGCAGCAGGATGTGCCTGTGTCCATATGCTTGGGATCAGACTTGAAATTTCTGCTTTTGGTACAAGGCTTGCAGTCGGCATCGTCCAAGTATCCTTGCCCTTTCTGCCGCGCCAGCCCTAAGCAACGATGCAAAGTTGGGTCGAACATTGACGACTTCAATAAACCTCCTCTTCTACGCACTCTCACAAACATGAGAGAGGACTGTATCGTTGAAGAGCACGGTATGAAGACCATTCCCCTGTTCACCATCGAACCCCGTTTCGTTGTGCCTGACGTACTGCACATGCGTATCAGAGTGGTAAATCGTCTGATTGACGGCTTGCTTGCCGAGGCCGAGGACAGAGATAACCGCGACAGAGTGGCAAATGTAAGTGGCAAAGGCGTACACATCGATGCCATTGTGCATGCAATAAACAGCTGCGGTGTCAAGTTTGAAGTGTGGAAGGAGGAGAAAAAAGGGAAGAACTTTTCCTCATTACCTGGAAACGCCTGCGAGCGGTTGCTGAAGATGTTGCCGACGAAACTTAAGGGAAAAATTGACCCTTCATTTGAAGAAAAAACCATTTTCTTATGGAAAAATCTTTGCGAGATTTTTGACCACTTCGAACAAAATACGACTGGTGAAAGCAATGAGAAAAAAGTTTCACAGTTTCTTGAGACCTTTCTAGAGCTGGGTAGCCTTGGAAACAAGGGCTACGGTGCAGACAGGGTGACACCTTATATCCATATTCTAGCTCATCATGCCCCAAGAAAGCATGAAGAGTTCCAGTGTTTGTCCTGGTATTCAAGCGAAGGCATTGAAAAAAAGAATGACATTCTGAAACATCTCCACCATGCGAAATCAAATAAATGGAATGCTGCTGCCGATGCCATGAAGCTAGCAAAACGGCTTGAGGTTGCTGCGCATGTGAGAACTAGCCGTGTTTACAGAAAACTAGATCTCGAATATTGGAACGAAGGTCTCATACAAGAAAGTCGCATGAAAAGACCTCGCTGCGCCCAGGAAATGGAGCGAAGGGATGGATCGGCAACCGACATCGAAGACATGGATGTCGCTGAACTGCGGACAGAACTATTGGCAACTGGTATTTCAACCAAAGTGAAATCAGTGTCAAAGTTGCGTCAAATGCTCCACAAAGAAAGAGAAAAGCAGCGCAAAACGTGCCAACGAACCAATGAATAGGAATGCAGTTTCGTGGGCTAATCACAGGACCAGGGACTACATGTGAGTGGGAAGAGATGAGTGTCTTAAAAAATATATGCCAGGGTAGCTGACAAAATGTATATTTGCTCGTTTCACGCGATGACCAAATGTTGTGGTATGTTCGTGAAAGCATCTGATGAACTTCTGTAACGTAGCTTAGGCTCTACAAACATGAGTAATGCTGATGACGTTTTTTTTATTATATTGCTATTTATGCGGTTGCCATAAGTGTCTGGTTATTATACTCATGTGCAATTGTTCGTATTATTTTATTGCGTGATTTTTTAAAATTTTGGTCGGTGACAGCATTATAGATAGACATTTTTTTTCTGAGGGGGGAGAGGAGGTGTTTAACCTAACAATACTTGACGCATGCTCATGCGTATGTTTTTTATGTGCGCGTGTATATAAACACATGTAACCCCCAGCCCACTGCCTACGCCAGGTATTCGTGCGATATTCACAGTTGTAGTTAGATCTGATGCCAGTGAGACACCCAGACAAAGAACTGCCGTGATTCTATGCTTGAAGTAACCGATAGAAGTTGCTGCGTTATTAATCTATAGTCGTGAAAGGGTGATAGGCACTTTTTCACACTGAGTTAATTGTTCCTGAGCCTTGATAAGGACAAGAAGCAAAAGTACCTGCCTTGTAAATACTTTATTTTTGGTTCTTTGGTTTGAATATTTGCAGAATATATTACGGTATATTGTGCATGCATATATGTTCATTGTATTATGATTGTGGATTTCATTTGTTTGTAGTTATAATGAAATTGTATTGTGTAACAATATTAAAGCTTTTGAGGATGCATTGTTGAATTCGATGCACTGTTCTACTTAATGCCACTTTCAATGTTGAACTGAGCAGTGCAAATGCACTCACTTGCTCACCTGTGTTCTGCTGAGTTGTGCTGTATGTGTGTATTGAATGTTGGAGTTTTGTTTGCATTTATTTTTGAGTTTCTTTGTTTCAATTTGTGAGATTTTTTTTCTCCTTTTGTATTGATTTTGGAAAACCATGAACCTGTGCCTGATTGAGTAACTCCTGTTTTGGCGTGTATGAGAACAGTATGGATAAATGAATAAATAAAATGAATGAAATAAATGAAATAATTTGTACGTTTGTACGCCACAATTTCGTACATATTTATCGTAACATGTATATACGTTCCAGACATTTTGTGGCGATGTTCGTGCTTTTTTTGCTTATTGATTCCTAATCAGCGCACATAAGTATCTAACAGTCTTTGTATTTTGTAGACGCATTAAAAAAATACATCATAATATGGATTTACAGCGTACCTTTTTGATAATAAATGACCTGCATCGTATTTTGCATGAGCCTTTCTTACTATTGACTACCGCTCTATCACTGACGAAAATATCTTTTTCCGGAATATTTTACATACGATCCATGACTTATTTAGTACTACAAATTGGGCTAGTTGGACTTGGTTCATGGTGGCAGGTATAAAACCACGCAAACAGAAGGACACTTGTAAAGATATAAATGACGAAAGCGATTTGCTCATTCGTATACATACTTACTATATACTCATTCGTATCTTTCCTTGAGTCCCTATGTTTTCGCTGTTTGTACCATCCACCATGATTCAGTGGCATAGCCTCACATGGACGGGACTTGGACAATGTCGGTAAAAGAAGCATTCATAGTTTCGATCAACTGCATTTCCACGCTGAGTGCTG
Organism: Rhipicephalus appendiculatus; assembly: GCA_030522465.1. Classification (NCBI taxonomy): domain Eukaryota; kingdom Metazoa; phylum Arthropoda; class Arachnida; order Ixodida; family Ixodidae; genus Rhipicephalus; species Rhipicephalus appendiculatus. The sequence goes on along the minus strand of JALIZH010008474.1, from coordinate 3,380 downwards.
ATAGCTGTGATATTTTATGTGCGCTAAGAATTTCACTAAGCGCACAGTGCTCTAGGAGCTGCATCACAGCCTTGATACGCGCGATTTGGTGTTGCTTTCATCATTCGTTCATTAATTTGTTCGCAGCATTAATTTTCAAGACAAAGCATGCGCCATGAAAGAAGATGCCATAAACGCAGACCACAGCAATGCATTTAAACATATTTTAAAGCTGATTGCTTATGACGTCTATGTATTGCATATATATATATATATATATATATATATATATATATATATATATATATATATATATATATATATATATATATATATATATATATATATATATATATATACCTCCATGATTTACACAGCCCGAGCAGCATTTCAGCAGCCAGAAATATACAGAGCATTTTTTTTTACTCTTCAAAGCGACTGGCAGCTTATTTTGGTGGTCCCTTTATGCGCAGGGCGTGATTTGTAAGTTTACTATTGTAAAACCGCGGATACGCACGTAAAGAAAACAAAAGGAAACAGAACGTGCAATGCCGAATTATATTTTTGTCTGTAAAAGTGAGATATTTCGCTCTCGAGGAGGCTTCAAAAAAGTGCGAGTAGTCAGCGCTACCGTCGAGCAATGCTCAACTATATCTTAATTTGAGTGAGACCTGTTCGCGGTAAAGAATTGAAAAGCGGTAAAGCAATTGAAAAAAAAAAAGAATGCCATGATGGTCTTTTAGGTTGTATGCCACGGATAACAAAAATGCCGTAATCAAATTTTATGTTACTGTGTTGTTTTCCGTCCCCAAAACTCAGCCGTTTTTCCAGTGGTTATATAGTCCATGACGTCCATCTCAGCGCCAAGGACGTAACATTACCTTCGGTAATGAATAATCTAATAAAAGCGTTAAGTAGGGCGAAAGCCGTTTAACATCTACGTTGCTTTCCGCAAAAGTTCTAGTATATTTTGCGACTACGTTGCAAAATACCTAGAACCTTTGCTGGAACTTTTTCCGACTACGATAGTCTCATCAATACGACAGGCAAAATGGATGGTGCTCTGGTGGCTTAGACTCGAAAGCTGTTCACAAATGATACCGTGAGGCATATCCACCTACGGCGAACAATTTAAGGAAAGAAGGGAGGCTTATCAGCACAATGCTATACTCGTTCGATCGTACACTCAATTGTCGCTTCTCTTTGTAACGTTTACAAATTAGACCAGTGCAGGCGATTTAGCTCTGTGCAAACAAATGCACAATATATGCCATCCATGCATAATCGAATGCCATTACCGAACTATAGAAAAGAAGCAGAAAAAACTGGCGCAGCTACGCACTAGTGGCGCGAAAACAGAAAACAGCGGTGTTCGTGGCCTACCTCAACTCCTTTCCTTCCTCATAACCCTCACTTTACTCTATCTTTCCCTCAGTCCCCTTTCTCACCCCTTACTATACTATATTATACATCGCTATGCATTTTTTCCACTTGGCTTCGCACATCTGATCCGAGTTTCGAGTGGGCGTCGGCCACGGCTGGAAATGAAGCTTAAACAGCCCTGCTGTTAAAAATAAGATGCTACACGTATCAAGCGTGTAATTTTCCGTAGATTTCCAAACTGCACTCTTGTCTGATCTGTGGGCTGATGGAAGGTGTAACATTTATACGACGGCACCAAAGTGAACAAGCAGTTTTTTTTTCTGAAAGAAAAAGCATATCGCTGTCACTAATGACCTTACGTTAGCAGATAATCGAATAATATTATTTAATTACTGCTTTACAGACGGGCGCTAAATGTCTTGCCTCCCTTTTTTTCTGGCTACCACGAAATCCGCGATTCTTTCATTGCCAAACGAAAGTAATCTGTACACATACATCGACGAGACCATTCAGTAAAGAGGTAGATAATCATGACTGTTTTTTTTAATCGAATACATGCAATACTGTTACATCTAATAGGGATTCCAATGCTCCAATCGTAGAATCACGTGCTGAAATCCAACGATATCTGGGCGCGAGAGGAATCACTGCATGCTTAAGACTGCTACTGAAATATGCAGTGTGGGATAAAATTTCGTTGCTTAGTTAAACGTGCTACCCATTAAATCGTCAGCCAAGGACTCCAGTCTCATTGCTGCATCTATAGATGCACAAGGCTTCAACACCTATATCAATCGCGCGGAGATCGTTGCATAGTCGACTATGTTTTGCATAAAATAATCAGTATAAGTAATAAGTGCATTAAAGCTATGTAATTCCTTTCATATGTCGCAGTGAAATCTCGCCTGATAAAGCGCCATATGAATAATTACTCTATTACTGTTTATAATATACGAAGGCCTTTGAAATGCGGCCAAGAGCATACTAGTTACAGACAAAATTGTTGAAAGAGTAGCAAATCTTTCGGCACTCATCTTTACATAGTCACTGAAAAACACGATGTTGGAGAAGATGGAGTTACGGAGCGCGTTAACTAAATGCTGTCAGTTCATAGTGGAAAAACAATTAGGGGAACGCTGTCTCTTGAAGCCAGCCATTGTTATAAGTATAGTTTCTTACGGAACTATGCTGGGTACCTTATGTACATAAGACGTCTGGAATGAGACGCTAACAAGAAAATACAAAGTGGTGTATAAAGGCCACTCCAGCTTACGCTATAGCCCCCCAGAGCCCTTCACTACGGTGTCTCTCGTAATCGTATCGAGGTTTTGGGACTTAAAACTCCAGATATTATTATTATATTATACCAGCTAACAATGTGACTGCGCTGCGCGTCCCGGGCTGGCCCGGCGTTCCTTTTATTTTATGAAACTATACTTAGCTCCCTATGTACAGTTCAAGGACAAAAGAGACGCTAAGAAAAAATAACAAAGGGACACAGCTTCCACGAAACTTGAGAATGCAATCTCGGAGCGCTAATTATGGGGATGCCAAACATATCGCTTAGCCTCGAATTCAGCATTGAAGCTAAAATTATAAATACAATAAATTACCGGTGACGACAAAAAATTAGAGAACATATTTTAGTTGGTCGTAATTACTTCGTATATCAATTGTCCCTGACTATATATTCAAACTGTTCAATGAGGACACAAATTCAACCGAGCAAAAGAAACACAGAAGTCCTGAGCCTGAAAAGCCGTGCATGGCCGGTCCGCAGCATGCTCGCGTACTCCACACCGGCCTACTCTTGAACGCCGTAAGAATGCAAAGGGGGAAACTGAGTAATGCCCCACCGCAGAAGAATAGCGGGGCTGGCGGTGGCGCTATTCTTTGGCTCCCACTATGAAGAGCAGCGGCGAGGGGGGGGGGGGAGGGCGGACAGGCCAATTGGCGAAACCCGTTTCTGTACGTGTTTCTGCTCCGTGTTGGGAGGAGAAAAGAGAGAACGAGGGGGA